>APFE030512625.1:1680-18690 GCA_000404065.3 Pinus taeda
TGACCAAAGTTATGACAAGAAAAACATTGTCCATTGAAGAAACTTCTGCGGTTATCAAATCTACTGGCCAAGTGATTGTAATCTCTATTGTTATTCATTCTTGAACCAAATTGAGAAGACTTTAGCTGTGGCTGGTTGTAGCTTTTGTTCACTCTTAAAACAGATTGCCCTTGATAGCCTTTGTTTGCAATTTGTCCCTGCTTTGTCTGATAGTATCCATTGTGCTTTTGCTCACTCCTTTTTGCTGCATCAAGTTAACTTATTGAAGTGGATGCTTGAGAAGTTTCTCCATTATAGCCCAGACCTGTCTTGTTTAGAGGGGAACACTGTACATTGATAATCTCATCCAGAGTTTCAGATCCTTTGACAAACTTAAGATTAATTGGTTTTTTTTTCTCAATCTCTTTTCTAAGAGCAACAATTTCACCTTCTAACTTTTCAAAATGTTTTTCCTTTTCATCAATTTGAATTTGTAGAGTATCAATGATCATATTGTTTTCTTCTATACATCTCTTGAGTCTAGTAATTTCTTCAAAAAGGTTATCCACATCTATAGCATCCATATAATCATCATCTTCAAATGCCATTAACAGTTTATATTCATTACCTCGTTCATCTTCATAACTATTTAATAGACCATCACTATCTTCATGAGTGTAGTAGCTTTTCTTATTTGCACCCTGTTTCTTGTTCCATCTAGCAGGTTCCTTTCCTTTATCCTTATAAGGACATTTTGCAGCATAATTACCTACTCTTCCACAAGCAAAGCATTTAAAAGGTAACTTACCTCTGAACCTTCCAGAACCCCTTTGAAGATTTCTGACAAAATTTGATTCTTCTTCTTCTTCTTCTGGTACGTGAATTGCTTCATAATAATCTCCTTTTCCTGACGCCTTGAAAGTAGCTTCTCTTCTATCTGAGGGACCTCCCTTTCTCATTTCATAAGCAGTTAGAATTCGATGTAGCTGAGACATAGTAAGAATTTGTAGATTTTCTTTTTCTTCTATTGCAGATACTTTAGATTCAAACTTGGGGGGCAATGATCTTAGAACCTTTTCAACCACAATAGCCTCTTTTATTTCTTCACCCAAATTTTTCATGCAATTAACAATCTCATCTACCCGAAGAAATTAGTTAGCCACATTTTCATCATTATACATCCTGAGATTCTCATATTGAATCCTGAGAGTTTGAAGTTTAGCACGCTTTACCTGTTCATCTCCTTTGTAGCTCAAGACAATCTTGTCCCATATTTCTTTTGTTGATTTATATTGCATAACCTTCACAAACTCTATTTGAGATAAGCATCCCAGCAAAGTATTGACTGCTTTAGCATTTGTTTCATATTTCTTTTTTTCAGCCGCATCTGTAGGAGTAGCTGAGGGAAAAGTGTAGCCTGTCTCTATGATATCCCAAACATCCGTACCAAGAGATTGAAGATATGCAGTAACTCTTACCTTCCAATAATTGAAGTTTGTCCCATCAAAAATTGGTGGCCTGATAGATGCTTCCCTCTCGTAGTTGCTCATGATGAAAGATTTTCCTTCAAGCGATCAAGCTTCTTTCAGAAGGACCTGCTCTGATACCAATTGTTGAAAATAATACTGAGAGGGGGGGTGAATTAGTATTATCTAGTTCTTTTACCAAATATTCATTATTTACACTTTGAATTATTTTTGCATATCAATACCATAAGATAATGAGCATGAACAAGAAAAACAGATAGTCACATCAAAGAACACCAGATATAAGGTGGAAACCCAATGTGGGTGAAAACCACCTGCTACAATATGTCTCTATCTTCTCTCAAATTAGAAACTCCTTTTACAATGGTCTTGTACTGGTGCAGTCCTTTACCAGTACGCAGGCTGCAACCTGCAGAGAGCTACAACTCTCTCTCGTTTTCCAGTCTCTCCTAGAAGGGAGCTACAACCCCCTACTTCTTTTAAAGGACCACTTTTCATAAATTTTCAAACTGGATCCATATACATCAAATCATTATCAAGTACATGTCAATTATACAGTCAGCTAAAATAACCAGATCAACAATAACAGAACTGAACCCAGAACATCTTATCAACAAGAAAAATTAAACCAACAGAAGATCTTAAAACAGATACACAGTTTTCTTTTTACTGGCCTGCGTCGCTACGCACTTCACCCTCTGCTTCTCTGCGTATACCCGTAGAGTTACTTCTGTTGTACTGCGTGGCCACGCACTGCTCCTTTCACTGATTTGCGTCCAGTACGCACCAAAATGTACTATCGCGCCGCGTACTTCACAGTAGGCACGCAACCAGAAGAACTATTGCGCTGCGTACTATCACAGTAGGTACGCACCTAGAAAGACTGTCGTGCCGCGTACTCAACCAGTAAGCATGCACCTAAAACACTGTCGCTCTGCGTACCCACGCAATTCACCTTTGTCGCCTCTGCGTACCCACACGCTGCCCCTTCGTCTCTTCCGCGTACCCATGCACAGACCCTTTGTTTCCTCTGTGTACCCACGCACTGTCACTGTTGATCACTTGCGCACCTCTGATTAGGGCCAAAATATAGTCAGATACTCAGATCTGATCTTGCGCTCGAGAGATTACCCTTCACAGATTCGCTTCCAACTTCTCTTCTAAAGATGAAGCTTTTTAAACCGAGAACCCAATATCATATCTTAAGATATTCAATACTCAAAATATGCCCAAGCCAAATGAACTCCTTAGCTTTATATAGTAAAGCTCTTCCTTAAATCATGGATTAATACCACGGGCCGACACCATAATAACACAAAACCATCGGCTAAATACCATGAGAAACCCCACGTGTGGGCGCTTTACTGTCTTGAAGTGTGTGCACTGGGGTACGCACCCCATGAATGGGTAACCCGCGCATTTGGACACAGTCCCTGCACGGTATACCTGTGGGTACGCACCTCCTGAATTGTTATCCTGCGTACTTTTTTATTTTCATCAAAAATGAGAGCCATGCCATGGGTGTTGCCATCAAGTACAACATTTGAAACATATAATCATACCAGAACCATAATGCCAACACCTTTAATGTCATTGGACAGTTGTCTGACTTAATGTTGGGGTAGGAAATCTATCCAAAGTATTTGGACCTTGGGAGCCCTGTAGTAGATGTGAAAATCAATGGAACCATTGTCCCACACACTTTCATTGATATTGGGGCTTACCCTCTCATCCTTGCAAGGCCCTAGCTGGCCACTGTCGATGCTTACACCAACTGGATAGATGGGAATATTACCATCAAGAATGGGCATATGTCCAAGCAGTTATTCCTATCCCCTCCTACTCAGCCATCTCTAGAACATGATTTACCTTTATGGCTAGAAGAGGAGGAAGAAGATGAAGTTTATTCTACCCAACTGTATACCTTAGAAACAACCATGGGAGGAGAAAAACAAGATGAAGATGATTTTATTGAACACCTACTGCAAATTCCAACTCCGAGTACATTGTCCCTAGAAGAAGTAGTAAAGGAAACTTAGAAAAACCATCCATTTGATCTTTACTTGGATGATTCCAACCCTCTCCATGTCAAAACCATAGAATTCGACGCTGAGAGAACCTTCAAAATCAATCCATCTCTTTATGTTCTCCAAGAGGAGAATATATACAACATGCTAAAGGAACATCTAGATGGCTTCGCTTGGAGTCACAAAGAAATGAAGGGAGTACACCCCTCAATGTGTACTCACCACATTTACATAAAAGAAGTTTGCAATCCAGTCAGGCCACACCAAAGGAGGACAAATCTAGCTCTTAATGATATAGTCAAAGAAGAACTGCAAAAATTGCTAGATGCAAGATTCATTTATCCTATCTCTGATAGTTAGTGGGTATCTCCTTTGGTGTTAGTTCCCAAGAAAAATGGTAAGTGGAGGATTTGTGTTGATTACAGGGAGTTGAACAAAGCCACAAAGAAGGACCATTTCCCTCTACCTTTCATCGTCCAAGTGCTAGATGGCCTGGCAGAGATTTTTTTTTCTCTTTCCTAAATGGATCTAGCGGGTAAAATCAAATCCAAATTAGCCTAGAGGACTAGGATAAACCACCTTCACTTGTTCTTCAGGAACCTTTTCTTATAGGGTCCTTCCTTTTAGCCTATTCAATGCTCTTGCCACTTTCCAGAGAGTAGTCTTGAGTATCTTTGCCGAGTTAGTCCATGATGCGGTAGAAATTTATATGGATGATTTTAAACCTTATGGATGTGATTTCCAAGAGGTTCTGTCCAACCTAGGTAAAGGACTACACAAACACATTGAAATGAACCTGTCTCTTAGTCCCGAAAAATGCAAATTCTTGATGACTGCAGGGATCATGCTAGGTCATTTAATATCTCAGCAAGGACTACGGGTGGACCCAAACAAAATAGATATCATCCAAAAGGTCCCACCTCCTCAAAATTAGATAGATGTTAGAAGTTTCCTAGGGTTAGCTAGATACTAGTAAAGGTTCATAAAGGACTTCAACAAGTTGCCCTCTCCTTTGTTTGGGTTGTTTTCCAAATATTTTGAGTTTATATGGTCAAAATGTTGTCGAGAGGCCTTAGACATCCTAAAGAACAAGTTGACCACTGCACCGATTCTCCGAGGCCCAAATATGGCCCTTCCTTTTCACATTCATGCTGATGCCTCACACAAAGCCATAGGAACAACCCTAGGTCAAAGAGATAAAAATTTTCCTTATGCCATTTAATTTATCAGTAATAATTTGTCAAAGGCCGAACTAAACTATAAAGTGAGTGAAAAGGAGCTCCTGGTTGTTGTGCATACATTGAACAAATTTACGCATTATATTACAGGATATCAAGCATTTTTCCATACTAACCATTCTGCAATCAAATATTTAATGAATAAACCCAATGTGAATGCTCATATTATAAGATGGTTACTATTATTACAACAGTTTGAGCTAACTATTGTTGATAATCCTGGCAAGGAAAATGTTGTTGTAGATTTTTTGTCTAGATTAACTCTACCTCCAGGTGAGGAGAGAGTGGTTGATGACCAGTTATCGGATGAGAACTTGTTTGCCATTTCAGTTCTCTCTCCATGGTTTTCTATCATAGCAAACTATTTGGTATCTGCATAGTTCCCACCGAATTTATCCTCCA
This sequence comes from Pinus taeda, assembly GCA_000404065.3. Classification (NCBI taxonomy): domain Eukaryota; kingdom Viridiplantae; phylum Streptophyta; class Pinopsida; order Pinales; family Pinaceae; genus Pinus; species Pinus taeda. Next base: position 6,814 of record APFE030512625.1, read on the forward strand.
AAGAGAAAAGAAAGATTGTAAGGAAGAGTGCCCTTTCACTTGGATTGGGGGAAATATCTTCAAACTTGGCCCAGATCAAATCCTAAGAAGGGGTACTAGGGAGGAGGAAGTATTTGACATCCTTGTGACCTGTCATGATGGGCCTTGTGGAGGTCACTTTGCAGAAACGAGGGCAACATTCAAAGTGTTACAATCATGCTATTATTGGCACACTCTTCATGATGATGTGAAAATATATACTAGTCAGTGTGGTCGGTGCCAAAGGATGGGAAATCCTTCTTCAAAGGATGAAATGCCTCTGCTGCCTCAAGTGACTTTCGAGCCATTTGACAAGTGGGGCATCGAATTCAATGGACCTATTGATACTCCTTCCAAGCAAAAATAGTACAACATTGTGTGCACTAACTATCTGACTAAGTGGGATGAAACCAAGGTAATAAAGGAAGAAACAGAGGAGAAGGTAGCTAAGTTCTTAATGGAGAATGTATTTTACAAATTTGGCTAAACTAGAGAGCTAGGCACTGATTAAGGCAGCCTTTTTACCTCTGACATGATTAAATATGTGCTTAGCCAGCACAAGATCAATCATAGAACCTCCACTCCCTATCACCCACAAGCTAATGGGCAAGTGGAGGTGACCAATAGAGCACTAGAGGGCATCTTGACCAAAGTGGTTAACTACAGCAGGAAAAATTGGACAAATAGACTAGTTGAGGCCACTCGGGCCTATAATACCACATACAGGATCACCAATGGATTCACCTGCTATGAGTTGGTCTATGGGAAAAAGGCCCTGTTTCCATTGAGGCTGGGTATAACACATTAAGGATGGCAGCCCAACTAGATGTAGATCTCACCGGTGTACAAAAAGAGAGATTGGTCTAGTTGAATAGTTTACATGAGTTTAGAATGTAGGCCCTCTGACACATAGAGGTAACCCAACTTTAGTGGAAGATATGGAATGATAAGAACATTAAGGATAAGCAATTTCAAGAATTTGATTGGGCTTTGTTATATGATTTAAGATATAAAGACATTAATGAAAAGTTAAGGACAATATGGCTAGGGCCTTATGTTATAGAAATATGTCATGATAGTGCTCAGTGCATATCAGAACCATAGATGCAGATGCCATTCCTTTACTTATTAATGTACACAGATTGAAAATTTACAAAATACCATTGTCAAAGAAAGAGTTCATTGATGGCATCAATAAAACAATGATAGTAATGGAGCAAGTCTCAAATCCTGCCTCATCAAGTCATTGAGAAGAAAAAATAAAGAGACTCGGCTGAAAACCTCCATGAGGTGCCTCAGTCCCACTACTGGGTTGAAAACGTCTTGGGGTGGCCTAATGGTGTTGAAAAAAAGAGACAAAAAAAGAAGAGAAAATGAAAAGATCTCTAGCTAAAATCTCTCTTGGGGCTCCCAGGGCAAACAACTAGGATGAAAACCCCTTAGAGGTAGACTAGTTGTTTTCAAAAAAAGGAAAAAATAAAGAGAGAAACAAATCATGAAAATTTCTATTTGCAAGTTAGCATGGAGGACGATCAGATGACATAGGAGAATAAAAAAGGAACTTGTTCCACTCCCATGTTTATTTTACCACCCATTGTCATTCATCGCTCTACCATTTATTCCATTTTTTTCAATTATTTTCTTCAGTTTACAAGGGGACTGTGTTTTCTACAGGATCCCCTGAAAACCTATAGGATGATCCTATATGAATTATAGTGGCTTGGGAATCCTACAGAAAGTGACCCCAGTACGATAAATTGACCTGCCATGTCAAAATAATAACATCTCTACATCACAACTTCATTACCATACCTATCTCCACTTTCATCACCCCTGCACTCACCATTAAAAACAAAATTATATATACTATATATATATATATATACTATTATATTATATATATATATATGTATGATTAGTCTTTAAGAGAAAGGGCAGAGAGAAAAAACGAAACAGAGAGTAGAAGGGATCGGAACCTGAGTATTTCTCATTCTCCACACCCCTATTCTTCAACTCAATCCATGTCATGATACTCAAAATACCAACAAAAGAAATGATTAGAAGTACTATGGGAGAAGTAGGATCAAATCCTATAGGAAATCCTTTAGCATCATATCCCATAGAATACAAATCATGATTGTAGCAAGCTTCCAGCATGAAGATCCAAGGGCAGAAAAATATCCAGAGTAGTGACAACACCATCATCTTCAACACTAGCTACCTTCACATCAAGGGAACCATAAAAAAGAAGAAGGAGAATTAGCATGCAACCAACACATATCAAGCACCTCAGGTATTCAACAACTGCAGCAAGGTATCAGCACCACAGTTAAGTATCTCGCTTCACTCTCTCATTTGAATAATGTAGTCAAAATATGTAAAGGTTATGAGAAAGTTGGTTTATAATAGAAAGGTGGCCAGCTAACTTGGCCATCTTCATTTAGTCAACAAAGACAAAACAATTGGTCCTCCCACACGTGGCAGTGTTCAAGTCAAGAAAAGAAAGGAGAAAGACAAAAGCAGTTAAGGCTACAGATGCATGAAGTTGGAGTTTATTATGAGGATAGGGGAATGATGAGGTGGTAGTGGGGACCAAAGTTAAAATTAAAATAAAAAACAAGAAAATGTGAAGAAAATGACCAATTCAAAAATGATCAAATTTACAAAATAATTATTTACATTTTATACATTAGAAAATTTAAAGCCAAAAAACAGGTCTTTTAAAAAAGGGGGTGATGTAGAATACTCACTTTTTTAAATCAACATGAAAATCACTACCATTCTAAAATGAAACTAAAACATAATTTACATAAAAAAATTAAAGTGCCAAAAACTATGCTCTAAAAAAAACATGTTCGTTCTGCATCACCCCTTTTCAAAATCAGATCACTTTTTTGCTATCTCTACGAAACGGGTAACAGTATCAGGTCCCGTTTCAAAGTTTACATTGATGAGAGAGAAGCAGAGAGTACCAACCTCAGTCTTTCACTTGGATCCTTGCTTGTTTCCTCCCTCCTTTGACAGAGCTTTTCTACTCTTTCTTTACTTGTCCCGCTTCAAAGAACACCTGTAGAGTTAAAGCAGCATAATACCATCAAAGCATAGAGATCTATAACCATAAACCATATAGTATCAGATGTATATTAACCATACCAATGCATATATCAATACAAGATTCAGAGATATACAAGAATATGGAGGAAAACGCAAATGGCTTTATTGAGAGAAGTAGTAGAAGAGAGGATTACAACCCATTGGTTTGACCCAGTGCCATCCTCCCAGCATGAAAGCCCTCTTCACCTCATGAAAAGCTTAGATCACCCAACACTATGATGTTTCATAGAGAAACCAACAACATTTCCTTATAAAATACAAAGTTGTAGCCTCTGGATCTCTAGGATGAGGGATCCATATATACATGTTTGTAGGTGGGTGAGTTAGCTTCTGGAATTTTGATTAGTGTCATCTCTCTGATAGTTCTTGGTTCCACTTGGAGATTTCATGATCTTTTACTCATCCTTGGGTGAATTCAGAGAGGCAAGTGTCAAATGGGCAGTTTCTAGAAGATTCTCTAGGTTTCCACCTAGCCAACTACGTCTGCCATTTGTTTTCTCTCACTCATCGCACCCTACAGAAAGGATTTTCAGTATGCATTGCACTTTTTGCATATGGCAGGTGAGATGCATCACACCCTTAGCACTGAGCAATCTGTATGGTCCTGTTTTGACCAGTTCTGTGTAGTTTTTCAGGGAGAACCTCTAGGAGATGACGTAATCAGTTGACCTTGGTCCTTTAGGGTATGAAACAACACTTTTAGGGTCTTATAATCCCTTGGTTTATGGACATATGTGATTGGGGTTGCAGTGCCAAAATATGTCTATAACATCGAGTGTTCTTGTCCTGTGTGTCCATGATAGGAGTGAGCTGTTATGCAATGTCTGATGTGTCTAGAAATGGTGGTAAGTATGGTTGAAGTCGGTCCACATTGAACATTGGGAGTATGACATGGAATGGGGGAACGTTGAGCTCAAATGAATTTTCTCCAACAGCCTTGGTAATGGTGTAAGTAGCATATCAGCATGATCTATGTTTCTGATAGGCTACGGTAAGGCATTCCTTCTGCAAATGAAACCAAACTTTGTTGCCCACTTGAAACTTGTGTGGAACCCGATGTTGATCATGTCACTTCTTGTACTTGGCATTTGATTTCTCCATAATGTCATGGACCTGCTGGCAGATAGGTTGGATGTGCTCAATGAAGTTGTTTCCTTATCAGCTTCGGACTATACATGAGTCGAACCTGCCTAAGTAGCTGCAAATGGTATTGCCACATCAATGGGATGTAGTGGTTGGCATCCCAAGCACACCTAAAAAGGGTTGTGGACAGTCCAGTTATAGAGAGCCCAATTATATATATGCTAGACATAGCGGAGGCTCTCATCCCATGTGTATGGATTCCTTGAGTTGTACATGCACATAATGTGTATGATCATCATGTTGATGACCTCTGTTTGGCCATCAATTTGGGGATGGAAAGCTATGGACTTAGTGAGCTTAGTGTCCAATATCGACTAGATATTAGAACAAAATGTACTGAGGAACTTGTTGTCCTGGTCTAAGATGATAGACTATGGGATCCCAAAGTGTGCCCACACTCTTTCAAAGAAGAGTTTGGTAGTGGCTTCTGCTATGATATTCTTCTTGTAGGTTGCCATAATGGCCATCCTCGAGAATCTGTCGACAACCACAAAAACACAGTCGTTTCCATGCTTAGTAGAAGGAAGTCCCGACATGTAATCCATTTATATGGATTCCCAAGGTCGAATAGGGGTAGGTAGTGAAGTATAGATGCCTTTCTTCTTGATGGTCAATTTGGCAATCGTGTAAGTAGTGCAGGATCTGATGTACTTCCCAGTATCTTATCAATAATTCAGCTGATAGAAATACTTTTGCAGCACTGCCACCATTTTCTCAACCCTGAAATGCCCAACAAATCGACTATGGTGTGTTTCCAAAATAATCTTAGCAATTGTGCTTGAAGGAACAAAAAGGTGTCCTAGGTGGCATAATAGGGCATATTAGAGGTGAAAATATGGAACTTGTTGACCCTCCAAGAGCATTTGGTATGTGTGGCTAAATTCTAGGTGGCTTTTATAGAGAAGTGGCCAATCAAAAGTCTCATGCCCACAAGAGTTGGGCACAGTGGTTAATGCCATGATCAGTGATTGGTTGAGGTAGTCTACAACATTATTGGTGTTTCCCTTCTTATACTTGATATTCAAATGGAATAGTTTCAAGTATGTGGACCACCTTTAATCGTGATCATTCTACAACTTCCCTTGCATCTGTATGAACTGCAAGGGTCGGTGGTTTGTATGGATGATCATTTCCTTCCCCAAAATGTAATGCTTCCATTTTCGGAAGGCTTGCACAATCGAATACATCTCTTTGTAATAATTCAGATACTTCTGGACTATTTCTGAAAGTGTCACAGTTATATGCCACCACATGCCCCTCTTAAGTAAGGATTGCCTCAGTGGCAGAGTTAGAGGCATCCATCTCGATCTCGAATGGTTGTTGCAAGCCTAGTAGTGTGAGCACTGGTACAGAGAAGAGGTGATGTGTAACCTCTATGAATGTCTTCTGTTGAGACTCAGACCAAAATAATTTTTCTTTTGCTCCTTCCTTGGTGACTTGACTCAAGGTCCAGGTGATATCAGAGAATCCCAATACAAACCTGCGGTAGAAATTGGCAAGACCCAGAAAGATACAGAGCTCTGTCAAAGTTCTTGGGGGCTAGCCAATCCTAAATTACTTGGATCTTGGTTGGATCTACATGCACCCCATGTTCATCAATAATATATGCCAGATACTGATCCCGGGTCATGCCAAAAGTGAATTTCTCCAAATTGGCACACAACTTGTGTTGCTGCAATGTTTGGAGAAAATGTTGGATGTGGTGAAGGTTCTCTTCCCAACTTTGGCTGAAGATCATGATGTCATCAAAGTAGACCACTACAAATGAGTTGGTGAATGGCCACAACATGTCATCCATCAGCTTCATGAAGGTTTCAGGAGAATTTTTCAACCCGAAAGGCATAACCAACCATTCGAAAAGGCCCTCCTTCGCTTTAAAGGAAGTCTTCCACACATCAAAGGGTTGGATTGGTACCTGGTCGATCTTGCTGAAATATTTTCCCCCTTGAGTTCGTCAAAAAGGTGATCAATCTGTGGGATTGAGTACCTATTCCAGACAATGATCTTGTTCAATGCCTGATAGTCAATATAGAGTCTCCAAGTCGCATCCTTCTTATGTACCAACACGATCGGTCTCCTACAAGGTGATGAACTTGGCCAGATGTGACATTTCTGGAGCAACTCTTGAATTTGCCTCTTGATTTCATCTTTCTCCAGTACGAAGTGCCAATAGATTGGTCCATTGGGGAACGATGCACCTCGGGTCAAGTTGATGGAGTGCTTGACCTGACAGTACAGAGGCACCCCTGCGGGGGAGGTGAAGATGTCCTCGTACTCCTACATGACCTTGTCCATTTGTTGTTGTCATGTGGATGGGCCTTTTCAGGAGGTCATGGACACCGTCTTCTTATTTCATTGAGGGCTTATGATTAGGAAAGCAAATTTCCCAGTTTCGGTAATGATCTTACTGCATTGTTTTGCAGTAACCAAAGAGATGGCGGTAGGTGGTGCTAGCTCCGTTATCCTGTACAAATTATTTCCCAAAGAACAATAACAGTGTGAGGCCTTGAATCATACACAACATGTTGCTTCCACAAGTATGGTTTTCCTAATAATACATCACCAATATCAAGGGGAGCTATGTCACATAATACCTCATCCGTGAAGGGCTTGATGTTGTATGGAAGGCGACACTACTGGCTCACACGAAGATCTCGTCCTTGGTGAAGCAACCCGATAGTGTATGGTTGTGGGTGTGTTGTTGTTGATAAGCCCATATGCTTCACAACCTATGCTGAAATGAGGTTGTTTTGGCTCCCACTATCAACAATGAACTGAAGCGGGGAACCATTTACCCACATATAGGAGTGGAAGAGGCACTTCTCCTCCTCTGGATCTTGGGGTTCCTCCTTCTGGATCTTCGTGGTGGCAACAGTGGCGTTGGGCTCTACATTGATAATCTACTTCCCTTTGTCATTCCCCTTGTTGGGTTCTAACTCAGAGTCAGAACATGCATCTAATTCTGAAACCTTCAACTCAACCACCAATGACTGCTTGGCCCGACACTCACTTGTGTTATGACTGGAGCTCTTATGGAACTCACATCACTTTCTAGTGTCCTTCTTCAGCTTCGCAGTGTTTCTCTTTACTTGCAGCTTTGGCAAGTTGTCCTAGGCCACCTCGCCTTGGCTTTGTCCTTTGTTATGTGGTTGGGGGGCACATTTCCCTTACTTAAGATTTGCATATCCGAAGTCTCGCTTCTTCTATTTAAACTAATTCTCATTCTTAACTGTGTATCGATATGTCGTGCCGAGTGAGGAGATATCCAATAACTCCATCTCGTCTTGGATGTACCTGTGTAGGAAGTCGTGGTACTTGAGTACTAAATTTTTCTCAGAATCCTTGATACCCAACTTCGTGTGAAGGGTATGAAAAACATTGGTAAGCTTCGACCCATCTTGGTCCCTTTCATGTCGCAGTGTTTTCCATTTTATGTGTTTATCCTCATAGCTCCTGACAGGGTAGTACTGCTCCTTAATGGCATCCTGGAATGAATTCCAAGTGGATGTCGCTGAAAACAATGATTTTGTACTTTCATCCTTCTACTCATATTAGTTTTCCCACCAGTCCTTGATGTGGGGAATGGCTTTAAGAAGAGAAAAAGTAATATTTTCTCGGTTGGAAAAACCATGAGCAGAAAAATATCCTTCTAGGAGATTCAACCATTTATCTATGACATATGCATATATTTGTCCTTCAAATATGGGAATGTCAAAGTTTTCTTGTACCTTAAAAGGAGTGGAGCCTCCAGAATGGTTGTTGGATGTGGATGCATCACTGGTGGGCAATCGTTGAAGGATTTGGGGAAAGTTATCCATCATTGCATTCCTTTATTTCTTGAGGCCCTCCTCGAGCAATATTTTGATAGGATATCCTACCCGCTCATATTTCTCTTCTCCCCCCATGGATGGTTGTCGGGGTTTGCAAAGTTGATCTTGTAAAGGTTCAACCAGATCGAGCCCTAACTCATATCTTGACCTCGTTGGGGAGATGCAAAGAAAACTGAGAAAGAGAAAACCACTCTGATACCACTGATCCAGATTTAAATAGAAACACAAAAAGTTACAATAACCATAAATATAGAGATGCAGTAGACACAACCCTTCATTTCATTAATATCAAATACTAAAATATGCTTACAAACAGAATGGAAATAAGACTGGCTCGGGCGATGGTAGCTTATCTCAGAGAAGAGATGTGGTAGTTTCATGCCTCTGATAGTGTTACAGTGAGGTTGAAAGGCCTATTTATTATTGATAAATAATGGAAAACCTTAAACATCCAATAACCTAACCCTAGGAGATGAAGTGCCATGGTATGGGCCCCGTTAAGGTAAATTGGTACATCAACTTCATCGGGTCGTAACTTTGGAATATGATCTTCTTTTGATGTGCACAATACCTCGTTAGAAAGATCTATCCGAGGAATACAACTTTTAAATGATGAACATTGGTCAATTACCCATTTTGGTCCTAATTTTCCCAAAAAACATTGTTTAGGGCCTCAAAACAGCTCCGGAAGTTAAGGACCTGAAAAACTGCCAAAAATAGTAAATTTTACTACAAATAAGGAAACTCAAAAACTGAAAGAAACAATTGTGGGGATTCAAGTGGAATATGTGAGTGGCCATGAATAGCCACCTGGATCAATGATCGAATCAAATGTATGAATTATACCATGTGAATGGATGTATCTAGGTTGATCATATAGAAAACCGCTTGATTACCGGTCAATATGTAAACCATTAACAGGCATAAGAGAAGCCACGAATAATGAAAATGGATTTGCACATAAAATAGCATAATCCATAAGTGTGAGTAAGGATGATGAAGCCAAAAATCCATAAATCATCTTATCAGAGGCCAATTATTTTAACATATCATCGAACGCAAAGAACACGCCATCGAGGCATGCAAGGTCTAAGGTACTGAAATGGAGCTTCTATATCATCTTACTGGATAATGAGTTGCAGTCAATAGGAAGTGATCCATTGAAGGAGGGACTTGATGATTCCCACATCATCGACATGAAACAAAATATGGAACATCGTAGGTAATAGTGATTCAGGGCTTTTGTAGAAAGGTCAGATAGGGTATAAGTGGTAAAAACGCAAATGGGACTTCTCTTGAACATATTAGTGACAAGATTCTAGTGTTTGGCAGCATTTGAATCAATCATAGGATCAGATATGATGATGGAAACAAGATATAATGAAAGTAAAATGGATTACAAAAACCCAAGAATGCAAGTAATGAAGTGAGGATAACCCAAACTCAACACGAGCGACAAATAAGTGTTATGTTCAAGAACGACATGTTTCCTTTACACAAAATACATGACGTGTTCGCTTCCATTTTTCCCCACTATTTATAGCGAGTACCTCATTATTTTTTATCACAAGCTTGAAGAGGATAGCATATTCTTGTGATATAACTTCGTACTTCAAATGAATCAATTCCCGTAATTTTAATGAGCCCTAGGAAGGAGTAGCTCAGTCTCTTCATAGTGACAATTCCTGCATCGTTTAAGTTTTACGAGTCCGACAGAGGGGTAACTTGAGATCTTTTCCATGTTTAGAGAGTTTGAAAAAGAGGCAAAAATGAAACTATAGAGGTCCCCTTTCATAGATAGTCTCTCGAACTAAAAAGGTAGAAGACAATATTCAAGAGAGCCTCTTAGCAACATGTAACCAAGGTATTCCTTTTTCGTACAATAGTTAATCTCAGACCAGAAAAGGGTTAAAATTATACTGAGTAGACATCATTTCATTTACTTTAACGAGTTTGAAATGACAAGTACATGAAAATATTTTCATATTTCGAGAGTGAGAAAAGAGTGGAAAGATGAATCCAACGGGTTTCTTTTTCATTTATTTTGATGAGTTTGAAAAAGTGATGAAATAAAACGTGTTAGTTCAGTCAAAATTAATCATGGTCACCATTTTTCCATGACTTGTCGCTACCCATGTGAACACACATTAATTTTTTTGAGAAAAGATATTAAAATATAAGTAAAAACATGCCCTAAATGGTAAAAATCTTTCAAAAAAATTATAAAAACTCAAAAAAGTAAAAACACATTTACCATTTGACATTTGATAATTTGTAGAGAAATTTTTACCCCAATTTTCCACGATCTTCAGGCAAGGAGTGCAACCAATCCAGTACATTGTTTGATGATGTCGAGGGAAATTAGTTTGGGTTTTACCCATTGGAACCACGATGCTCACCCTGAGCTAAACTATTCCATCACATTAGAAGCATTGAAAAATTGGGAAACAATCGCATTGGCACCAAGTTATTATTTTTTTTTAAATCCTCCAGGATTAATGATTGTGTCTCAAATTTTCTTCCATATAAGAAGATAATAAAATCTCTGTTTATGGATTTTCCACAGGTTATTCACTGAAAAATGGTTATTGAATGGAGGGAAAGAGGGCATGAAGCAAAAGATCAATAGGAAGCCCAAGATCCAAATTGTATAATCAATCTTTAGGATTATGGACTTCTTAAATTCTTTTGTATCCTTGGGATTAGGACCCACTTGGAATTACCACAACATTTGGCTGAATGGTGGGATGTACACTACCAATTATTTATTATGGGAGACCAAGAACTCGAGATAGATGTTACAAATATTTATTTCATTATAGGTTTGTCTAGAATGGGACAACAAATTCATTTGTCTGGTTATCATACTAGGGGAGAGAGTACAAATACAATGATAGTGGGACATTTCCCAGGATCTTGAAAAACAAAGAGTGGGAAAATATACATATAAGCTATTACAAATATCCCGCTAAGAACAATTTTTCAGACCATGGCACGAATAGCTAGAAATCAAGCTCTACAAGGAGTGACTAAGTGTTGCGATGGGGTCCCCTATGTCAATTTTGTTGAGATTGCAACAAGATGATGGAGCTTAGTGAAAAGAGTCGCCTTCACTAAGTGGGCCCGCAAGGCTATTTTTGGCGCAAGTCTATTTTTAGGCTATGTCTATTTTTAGACATATGGATCATGTCTATGGATTGCAGGTTGCTGTTATGGATGATTGATCAAGTTGGAAAAAATAGATGGACTTCTATTTTTAGATCACAGCGGAGTGACTGCTCAGTCTAAATATAGAACAGTCAAATATTATTAGCTCATAATAATATTTAGACTATAAACTTTGTCTTATTCTCTTGGAGCACTTCAGGATGAGCTACGGATGTGGTACATGCAGATCCCAGAAGGAAATACGTGGTTACCTATGGGATGACTAATTTTTGCATGCAGGACTTCAGTTAGAACTCAAGTGAGTTGAGTTTAGTGGACTGGAGGTGCAGTTGATGGAGTTGTGTTCAGTTTAGCTTTGTTAAACTGGTTGTATTTAGTCTAACTGGCAAATAGACTAGAGATGATTTGGGTGAATTAGTTATTAATTAATTCACAAGTTAACTCACAATACAACTAATGAATACATCAGTTAACTCAGTTGCATGTCAGTGCATGTTCAGTTCAGCAGGGACAGGTGTTAGAGAATCAGATTGCTATCAGTTGTGACTATAGTTGTGCACCAGATCTTGCACAAATCAGGGGATTGAGTATGCCACTGAGTTTG
>APFE030512627.1:0-16760 GCA_000404065.3 Pinus taeda
CTCTTTTCCAATTGCTCATGTGAAGAATGAATGAGCTTCTCTTGCCTTTTTCTCACTTTTTGTTTTTCATTAGATAGGAGAACCCTAACCCTAGTGATCAAGGGTTGAGATTAGATCTCAGTCCATGAGATCAATGTGGAGATCATTCCCTCACTTGACCCCCTTTTAATGTGGTCCCCCTCACTAATGACTCCAAGTCACTTTATAACTTTAGTTTTGTACCTTGTACGTTCTTTCTACATAAAGTCACCTTTAAAATATAGTGACTTCAATATTAGGAAGTACTTGAGTACTTTTCTCAAAAAGTCAGTTTAATACATAATGTGACATTAATATAAAGTACCTAGTAGTTGTACCACATAAAGTGACATTTTCCTCATGACTTTAATATAGCCCATAAAGTCACCTGCCAAAAAGGTAATTAAAGTGTCTTCCTAGGAAAAAAGGCTAAAGCATTAGGAAACACTTCCTTGGTACCTTAAAATTTTTAACACTCCCTCTTATCGAGGAAGGTGTTTCTCACCACTCCCATTCTGTCTCTTAAATGCATGTGCTTGCACCTTGGCAATGACTTGTTGAGAATATTTGCAACTTGTCCATCAGAGGATATATACTGAAGCCTCATTGCTCCTCTCTGAACCCAACCTTTGATGAAGTGGTACTTGATCTCTATGTGCTTTATCCGTTCATGAAATATTGGATTATCTGTGGGTTTGATACAACTCTAATTATCACAATATATCGTAGTTGGTCTCAACATCTGACCAAATAAGCCACATATCATCTTCCGAAACCAAATAGCCTCGCAGCAAGCCTGACTAGCTGCAATATACTCAACTTCTGTTGAGCTCAGTGCCATTGATCTCTGCTTCATGTTGAACCATGACACAACTGCTGAACCCAACATGAAACAACATCCGAAAGTACTCTTACAGTCACTAGGACTTCTTGCCTAGTCTGAGTCTGTACAACCTGTCAACCTGACTCCATCCCCTCGGATATCGTCTAGACTCTAGTCCACTATGCCTTGAAGGTACCTCAACACATGTTTCGCAGCCACCCAATGTACTCTCCCAGGCTCCATCCTAAATTGACTCAATATGTTGATTGTGAAACAAATATCCAATCTAGTGTTGACCAGATACATCAAAGAACTGATCAAATGACGATACAAGGTGAGGTTCACCAACTCAGAATCTAAAGCATGCATCTTCTTCCAATTGGTGATCATAGGAGTAGCCATAGGTATGCAACCCTCCATACAAAATCTCTCCAGTATGTCCTCTACATACTTGCCCTGGCCCATGAAGATATGCCCATCCTCCTGCCAAACCTCCAACTTGAAAAAGTAATGCATCAATCCTAGATCAGTCATGTCAAACTCTGAAGCAAGGTCCCTCTTGCAGTGCTGGATGAGTCTGTCCTCTCCTGTAATAAACAAGTTATCTACATACAGAACCCGAATGAGTGGATCGTCACCAACCATGATAAAGTATAGGTTTGGATTTGCATCACTCTTCTGGAAACCCATTTGTTGCAAGTAGGAATTGATCCTCTCGTACCATGCTTTCGGCCCTTTCTTCAGTCCATATAAGGCTTTCTTAAGCGTACACACATGAGACTTTCTCCCATGCACCTTAAAGCCCTGTGGTTGTTTAATGTACACCTCCTCTTGTATAACCCCATTGAGAAAGGCAGTGTTCACATCCATCCGATGAGTCATCCAACCCATCTCAGCTGCTATAGATATCACTGCTCTAATGGAGGTATATCGAGCAATTGGTGCGAAGGTCTCCTCATAGTCAGCTCCCTCTACCTGTGAGAACCCCCACACCAGAAAACGACCTTTGAACTTCTCCACGCTGCCATTCGCAACATTTTTGATCTTGTAGAGCCACCTGGAAGTTACCACTGACTTCCCCTTAGGTCTCGGCACTATCTCCCACACATCATTCTTCATGATAGAGGCATACTCCTCCACCATGGCATCCCTCCAGATTCGCTGACTAGCTGCCTCCTCGTAACTACCTGGCTCAGTCTCCACAACATCTGCCACATAGCCACCCAACCTCTTTGGTGGTTTGCTCTCCCTAACTAACCACTTAGGTTTCCTACTGCATCTTGTCCTTTCTTCAAGGTCTCTCAAAGCCATTTTGGCTTCCTCTTCCCTTTAGTAGCCTCCTCTACTAGTATGGGAAAATCCTCCATTGGAGTCTCTTCTCCTGATGAGGAAGCCACACTCGTGGTTTGTGTAAACATGCACTTTGAGATTCTGTGCTTGGTGATACTGGACTCTGTGAACCTATCACCCCAGATGTAGGTGATCCTCCTGACCCTGGTGTACCGCTTGAAGATCCTGATACCTGTGGTGTGCCCCCTGCTGAGGAGCTTGCTACTCTACCTGATCAACCTCCTGAGACCTCCTCAAGGCCCTCTCCTCAAATCTCACATCTCACCTCGGGACAACTTTCCTTTGCGCAAGAATGTTTATATGGTAGGCCTTGTTGGTTTCACTGTAACCCACAAAGATACCCTTCTCTGTGGTTGGCTCCAACTTCGTCCTCTTCTCTTGAGGGACGTGTGAATATGTAAGGCACCCAAAAATCCTGATGTGCCCAATCTCAGGCTTCTTCCTAGGAAAAGTCTCCTCGGGAGTCTTACTCCCCAAGACTCTATGTGGGATCCTGTTCTGTAGATACACTGTAGTGTTACATTCCTCGGCCCACAAAAATAAAGGTAGCCTCTGATCATGCAACATCGCTCTAACTGCACCCACTATGGCTTTGTTCTTCTTCGTCTCCACCCCATTATGCTAGGGGTTATAAGGCACTATTTACTGTCTTGATGTCCACACTCATATAAAACTCCTTCATCTCCTTGGAGCTATACTCACCCCCATTGTCTGATCTCAACACCTTGATCTTCTTCCTCATTTAGTTCTCCACAAGAGCCTTAGACTCTTGGAACCTCTTAAAGACCTCATCCTTGGTCTTCAGAAAGAAAATCCAAGTCTTCCTGGAGTAGTCATCAATGAAAGTCACATATTACTCGTGTCCGCTCAAAGATACATGAGGCATAGGACCAAACACATCAAAGTGTACCAAGTCTAGGATACCTGTTGCTCTGTTGTCACTGCTTGAGAAAGTTTTCTTGGTGTAATTTCCCAAACCACACCTTCTGTAGACATCATGATGCTCAGTGCTGAACTCAGGTAAACCTGCAACCATCTACCTTAACATCCTGAATGCTCCATGGTGCAAGTGGGCCATCCCCATCTGCCAAATATTGCACAAATCACTACTGCTGGTTTGTGCCACCAAGGCTCTAGTAGTATGAAACATAAACCTATAGAGTGACCCACTGTGGACTCTAATCACTCTAGTAGACTCAATACTGGATCCCCTAAGATATATGAGCACCTGTCCTCGGAACACCGCCTCATATCCCCTGCCCTCAATACTGGAGACTGAAAACAAGTTCTTCTTCAACCTGGGAACATAAAGAACATTTGTCACTTTTAGAGGAGGTGAAGACTCCCTCTGAAAGGATACTGTCCATACTCCTACTGCTTTGACCGTGGAGTTATCTCCAAGTACAACCTCCAAGTCAATATCATCCTCTGTCAGACTCATGGAGTGCTCTCCCACTCCAGTCTTTTGGCAGGAAGCTCCATTGTCCACAAACAACTCACCAGAAGATGTGACACTCATGGCAAGACTCACCACTAAGGAAAAATCCATGTCAAATATGGAGGCGAACTCATCCACCTCTGCCGAAACTGCTACACTCTTCTTCTTATTCTTCTTGTTGGGACACTGAACAACAGAGTGGTGCAACTTCCCACAAGCAAAGCATTTCACTTTGCTCATTTCCTTCTCCTTGGCCTCCTGCTCCCCCTTCTGCTACTTGGCTCCATTAGAAGAGACCTTCATGGCCTTCTTCTTTCCCTTAGCTGCGAGGGCAAGATTCATTTCCTCACTTACCCCACCACACTCACTGCCACTCTTGGCACTCCTGGATGAAACCATCCCACATCCTCCTCCAGTTTGGAAAATGCTCTTTCGCAACAATGCCATCTATGAATCCATCCCACTGTTTGGGAAAACCATCTAGTGCCGTCCTGACTAGCTGGTCCTCAAGGATAGCCTCTCCCATGATAGCCAACTCATCTCTCACCCGCGTGATCTTGGTGAGGTATGAGGTCACTATGTCGGTCTTGGTCATCTTGGTGTTTCTTAACCTTTGTCTCAACAGCATTTTCCCATTCTCATTGGAACTTTGGTGTAGTGTGAGTCATGGCCAGTCTTCATAATTGATATCTTAGCCCTCCAAATATATGTAATAATAAATACAAGATATGTTCTTCATGTCAACTTCAAAGAGAGGGAATTTTGAATTTTTGCCTACAATTGTAAGGTCGGCTTCAAGTTTGGCCCTAGTGAAGGGACATGCCAATTTGGCCTCCTAGGATCACTATATATATGCCATTCGATTTCCTCCTCTTGGCCAATTCGGATCTCACACACAACAAATTATCTTCTGCTCATCCATGTGAAGGAGACAAAGAAAAGGAGGCCGAAATTGATTAGAAGAAGACCGAGCTCTCTCTCCCCTCATTTGATCTCACATGTATAGCAGATTGACAGAGAGTTTTTTTGGGCATCTTCATTGGGAACCATCCAAATTTTTTTATGGAAGGAGTAGGTCCAAGTTTCGGTCTGTTTGACTGCCTTTGACCGAATCTTCAAGTAGCATCTTATCTCATCTTGTGGATAGTCTAACCAAGTTTGACTTGGGAATATTGCTAGTCAGTTTGATCTTGTTTTGACTACAAGGATTAGATGTATTTCTTGATGAATTCAATAATTTCTCTAAGGAAAAGGTTGTTGGGTTTGTACCCCAAGTGGGCTTTCCCAGGGTGAAATACTTGTATCTCTTGTTTGGTTGTCTCTTTATGACCTTATTGGCATTTTTGTTTCTATTGTTGAGATCTTTTGTGTAACTTCTTTCTGATGAATATGAATACAATAAAGATCAACTTAAGAAATCATAAGAAGTAATTATTAAATTAGAATATCAGTGAAAAATCAACACTTTGCCCTTAGAAGGGGTGACATAGGGCACATTTGTGATGACATCATGGATTTGGAGGCACTTTTGAAGGCATTACCCATATACTTGAGCTTTTCCTTGGAGTATTGAGCACTCATGACCCATTTGTCACTTTTAGCATATTAAGCCTTAATGGAGGATGATGTCTTAGTGGAGGACATAATTTCCCCACATGTGTGGGATTTTTGGCATTTATTGTTATGTTTTTGAGCTATATTAAGGTTAGCTTGTAACCTCACACTTGTTGAACACTCAAACAACCTTGTTTTAGGGTATTGCTTGTAAAATTAGTGAAAACAAGGGTTGTTAGGCCTCATACAAATAAAGGTAACCTTATTTCCTTATCATCTTCACACATCCATTCACTTTTCTCTTCAAAAGAGTGTGAATTAGTCTTCTTGTTTCAACTTGGGCAAAATGTGATCTTTTTATGGTGTGAGTTTCTCTTGGAGATAGTTTCTTGCTTGGAGATGATTTTTTGAGATTGCTTGAAGTGTTTCTTTTGGAAAATTTTGTAAGTTTATTGCAAATTTTCTATATTTTGCATATTATATTTGTGTAGTAGGGTTTTTAATTGTGCCATGATATAATTGCTAAATTTATCTTGAAATCTTGCACCTCTATGATATGTAAGATTGTTTTTTCAGGGAACCTTCTGAGGGAACTTTGAGTGTGCATCCCTTAAATTTAAAATCTCTCTCACATGGAAATCACTAGGGTTTTAAGTCGATGTCCTAATCATTCTCCCCTTACTTCAACAAGGCCATTCTCAGAGATTTAGCCCTAAAAGACTCCATTTTCCCTTTTAGGACAAAGGCACTAATCATTGTTGTGTTAATCAACCCCCTTATATATTAAATTTTTCCTTCTTTTTTTTCCTAGATATCTGGGGTTAGGGCTAGGGTTTTATGTGGAAAATTGCTAAAAAGTAAAATTATATTTGATGTTTTATTGCTCTTAAAGTAGAAAATGCATTAACAATAAATATAAAAGCAAAATCTAGCATTCTTGCATGTTGAACCCTCCTCTATAGGGCTTGATGTCTTCCCTAGTTTGTTGTTTATGCATGTTTTCAACCATAAAACTCCATTAAAAACCCTTAAACCCCGATATCTATTTGAAGGCCTGGCATCTGTTATTCACATGAGAAGGTCTTTGCCCTTGGCCGATATATGATAGTGTTCAACTTATCGTTGAAAATATGCAAAACCCTTATTTATAAAAACCCTCTAATTGGTCTAGGAATAGGGTTTTTGAACATTGGCATAAAACACTTCAGTGTTCTATGCTATGCTAGTACTATATCCCATTTAGTAGACCTCATATCAATCACCTTGAGCCATTATCATTGGATATCCTTTAGATAAGTTTATAGAAGCCTCCCTTGTGATTAAATACCATGAAAGAGCAAGAGAAAGGTTGATGAGGTGACAATGGCAACCCTTTTTCTTGTTGCCCTAAGGTCTGGTTTTGCCTAGTAGGGTTTTGCACTAGGCTTGCTAGATTTTGTGGCAACAATGCACAATAATTGTTCCAAGGTGATGTGGCTACGTGAGGCAAGTTCACATCCCTCCACTAGAAGCCTCCATGAATTACATCAAACAACCTAAGCAATGACATTGGGTCAGTTGCCCCTACAAGAACATTGTAGAAGCCCCATTCGTCTTCGAGCCATCCCTAATTCTTTGAAGGGGTATCCAAACTGCCACATGCCAACTAGGGGTTGATGGCCTTCTCCAGGTTGCACAATGTTCCTCAATCCATATAGTGTGCTCTCCTAGCAAGTGGATTCTTTAAGGGGCCCCAATGAAGGGCACCCATCAAATTGTGAAGATAACTCCAATGCCTAAGGGAATAACACTAAACCTGTAACGATTAGAGTTAAAGCATCCACTGAGCAATCTATCTCACCTGTGCAAATCCATCAAGGATTATTTCTAATATGCCAACCCATCTTGCACCATTTAGGAGTTAAACATACACCATGTACCCAAATCTCAATAAGCACCCCAAGCATGGTGTAAACACTTTCAAAGTAACCTTGAAAGTCAACACTTCCACTTTACAAGGAAAGTGTTTATGTTGACAAATATCGACTCCCTTTGCAATTCTACCAAATCTGTTCCTTGTTGGGGTCTTGGAATCAAACACTGTCATTTGCGAAGAATTTGTCACCCATGCTATCCCAACATCCTGAGTCAAAATCAACATAGAACACATTATGAGTTATTTAGGACATTTTATAGAGATGATCACATTTCTATACATGATCAAGATAGGTGTATCGCATCTATGAAAGTCACAAATATAGAGATCCATACATGTTAACTACTTGATCCTAGAATACGAAGCTTGTGGTATAGGCAATAATCCATGTAGGGTCATCATCTTGTGAACACAAGAGTCCCTCTCATACATCTTAAATCTTTTGGCAATTGGACCAAGATGAACTAGATTGATCCCCTCACGTAGAGAAAATCCTAAAGTAAGAGTAATATCATGGTGAATTTCTTCTATACAAGAGAGTCCATGATCCTTGGTAAGAGTATCATCATGGGAAACTCCCTTTATTTGAGAGAATCCATGATTCCTAGTTTTGTACTCTTTAATCCTCCCATTAGTTGCAACTTTGGAATCAATCTCAACATCGTCCTCCCTCAAAGTATCATACTTCTTCTTTAGTGTACAATTAGAAGTCTCACGAATGGAAGAAACCAATGCAACATAACTAGCATATGTACTAGGAGGAACAATTGCCCCTAGGAATTCCTACATGCTCTCGAGCCTCTAAATTTGGAACCCCAAACTTCTCATCCTCCTTGATCATTGAAGGAGAATCTTGCGAATTAAAGGTTCTTGCATCCTAATCAACACCATATGCTATTAGAGCATTTGCAGTTGGTGTTGAACTTGGATCTATGATCTCTCATCATGCATGTGCCTCCTCAAAGCTGGAAAGCTCTTCTACTGTCCTAGTGGAATATACACATGCCATGGATCAACAAGTAGCCCTTGGACTAGCTAGACTACAATCATTGATGGTGCACTATTGTCCCTCAAAGGAAACCGTCCAATGTTTATATATCATACAAGAAACTGAAAGGAGGTTCTTCATCAAACGAGGAACCAACAAAATGTGATCTAGCTTAAGAACGTCACTTGAAGGCATTTGAAATGAAATGGACCCAATTTCTCTCACATGTTTAGTGGCATCATTGCCAAGCTCCATAGTCATGCCTCCTTGCTCCTAAGTTGTATTGAACAAAGACCTCTCATATATCATGTGTCTTGAAGCTCCATTATTATTAAAATTGACAACTAGGGACAAACTACATGTGGGTCATCTGATTTATGGCAACTGATATTTTTCTTAGATCCCTCTCATCGAGAGGTGTAGGATTGATCTAAAGATCATCCGATTCCGATAAGTATTCATGAAGTTATGGGTTTATTTGTGTTATAAGACAATTTATCAAGTTCGGCCAGCAACCAAATAACCCCCACATGTGCTCAACGTTTTAGTATAAAAGGAGGTGACTTGATAGTCATTTCTACACACTTCACTCTTGATTTCTTTCCACTTGTTCTGGGTTTTAGTGGCAAGAGAAATTTAGTTGATGAAGCCCTAGATGCAAGAGGAAAGGATACTAAGGGAGCTGCCTTAGAGATGATGCCCTAGCAAGGAAAACACAGTCCTAAGGAGGATGCCCTAGCCACAGTCCTAAGGAGGATGACCTAGCCATAGTCTTAAAGGATGTCTAGCCGCAATCTGCCCTAATCCAAGAAGACGCAGTCATCTTGTGAAGGAGATAGCCCTAAGTTGGAGGCAAAGGAACTTTGTCTTAGCCGCAATAAAGGAGCGCTGAACAACGTGGTTATAGAGGTCTGTTTCATGATATTTTGGAGGGCCAAGTTTGTTGTAAGGGAGGCCGAGATTACTCCCTAAAGGGCCGAGACAAGGAAAGGCTGTTGCAGCCTGCGTGGAGGAGTTCTTAGGTGTTTAACTCATGGTGACGGGTTGCGTAGGTTGTTGTGGGTAAGCTTTTAAACCCTATGAGCAGTTTACATGGCAACGTAAGGTGTTTTGAATGGGTTGTAGGTGGCAGCAGAGGTCTGTGGTAGGCTACAGGGCTAGCCACTCCAAAATAGGCCAACGTGGAAGTGTTAGGGGCTGCCATATGCCTGGAATAACAACATGTGGAGGTAGCTATCTAGCTTGACTAGGCCGCAGTTTATTGAGGTTGTTCAAGGTATGTTTTGGGCATGATTGTTGGGTTGCTGTAGGTTACTATGGGACAACAACAACAACAAGGTGCAACAAGCACATGGGACAATAGTGGCAAGCATGTTGCAGTAAGCACATGGGACAACAATAGCAAGCATGGTGCTGCAAGCACATGGGATAGTAGTGGCAAGCATGGTGCTGCAAGCACATGGGACAACAGTGGCAAGCACGACGCTGCAAGCACATGGGACAACAGTATGGCGACATGGTACAACATGCCACATGGGACAACAGTGTGGCAACATGGTGCAGCAATGGCACATGGGACAACAATGGTACATGATGCAGTACAGTGATGGGTACAATCATGATTAGTGAAGCATGATGAGATGCAACATATTGATGATGGGTGCAGCATGGTGCAACTTCGTGAGGTGCAACATCATGATGAGGAGCAGCATAATGATAGGTGCAGCATGGTGAAGGAGTCACCTGGGAGAATCAGTTGAAGCAACATGTCTTCAACTGAGTTCAACTATCTCATGTATCATCTACTTAGAGATGATCTATGCTCTTATTTAGATAAGTCAAAGTGTTGACTTTTGTTGTATATGTACTATCTCTCTCTCTTTGCTAAACTATTGAAGAACTTATAAGAAGAATTGGTCAAGGGTTTCCCCACATTGGGGTTTGTCCTTGGATAGCGCCACATCTTGTGTCCTCTTGTCTTGGCTTGTCTTCTGCGATTTATGTTTATGTTCTATCTATGATTTACTATTATGCTGATGTGATTGCTAATCTAGAAAAGATATTGAGCTAACTGTGAAAATTGAAATAAATTGCTCTAAGCATAGAACATACCTAAAATTAACATGGGACCAGAGCTGAGGTGAAGACAAAGCCCAAGCAAGAGTGAAAGAGCAATCACCGAAGACAGTTGGGAAAGGACAAAAGGTTCAAGGATTCCTCATCCCTCTTGAAATTCACCAAGAGTGAAGTCGAAACAGAGAATATTATCAAAATGGCGCAGCAGAAGCTTATGATGACCTACCTAAAGATCACTTCAATGGGAAGTCCGGATCTAAGGGTGGAAGGAAAGGTAGATGCCTTGGTTGTAATAAGTTCGACCATTATGTGAAGGAGTGTCCGAACGGTAGGGACACATCACTTGATGACGATAACAATCATTCCAGGGACACCTTCAATGATCGGAGGAATGAGGTAATGCAGGTCATCAAGGAAATAACCGACTCTTCAAACAAAGCAAGGAACCCCAGGTACGAAGAATCAAATGTTGTTTATGATAAGATAAAGAAGCATTATTTTATATTGGCCCTCTCCTCCAGACTCTTTGGGAATCTGGCTTATTGTAGTGCTTCAAGGTACTTCATCGAATAGAAGGGTGCACTCTCTAATTTGGTAGAGATGGAAACAATCGTGGGATTATACTTGGAGTCACTGCCACCTATCCTGGAAAGGGTGTAGGGAATGTTACCCTCAAGTGAATGAGGGTAACTCTATTCATTTACGAGAATCTCTTTATGTACCTGATCGCAAGAAGAACTAGGTGTCCATTTCGGAAATGGAAATCAAAGGTTTCAGGGTGGCATTCATTGATGGAAAGGTACGTGTTTGAAAATAGAATTTTCAAAGATGCTTTTACTCATGGGTTTAGGATTGGGAATTTGTATGGTCTCATATTGACACCTTTTGAGGACGACTTCTTTCTGACAGGTGCAGCCCTCTCATTTGCAAAAGTAAGAGGGAGTTGGATTCCGGATATGGAATGGTAAACTACAAGCCTGTGACTACCTCGATGGATCTTAACTTTTGAGAAGTTATGTGGTAGGGATGCCGGACCTAATTTGGGAAATGCCTTTGAGTTTCATAAACTCATTCTAGCATTGATGTTCTTGGTGAACTCCTGTTCAGATATATGTTTTGTAGTTAGCATGTTGAGCTCATATATGGTTGAGCCTCACTAGATTGGTGCCAAGAATCTTCTGAGATATCTTCGAGGCACAATCTCTCATGGATTGAGATACACTACTGGAAATGTGAAGCTGCATGACTATTCGAACTGACTGGGCAGGCAGTGTGGAGGATCCCAAGAGCACTTCTGGCTGCTGGTTCTCTTTGGGTTCTGCCCGATATCTTGGATGAATAGGAAGCAGAAGACGGTTGCTTTGAGCACCACTAAGACCGAATACATAGCTACGAGTATGACCTCGTGTGAAGCTGCCTGGTTGAGGATGCTCTTCAGTGAGCTGTTTGACACATGATGGATACCACCGTGATCTTCTGTGTCAACCAGAGGGGATTCGATTGTTGAGGAATCTCGTATCCTATCATTGCTCCAGCATATAGACATCAGGTACTACCTTATCTAGGATATGGTACATCGATGAGTAAGAAGGCTCCATCGCATTGGGACTGATGTGCAAGTCGCAGACATTCTGTCGAAGCCCCGAGGCAAGGTCAAATTTGTGAATTTCCAGAATGACTTGGAGTCGTTGAGAGACCCTCTTATGAGGGTCTTGTATGATGCATGCATTGAGCTCTGGGAGCTCTGGGGGGCTTGGGGTACTTCTTGGAGCAATAAGCGACCATAGGGCGACTCACCCTCCCCTAATGGTGCAATGTGTACAGGGTGAATGGTTCATCCTTCCCCTGTGATACCCCGTGGCGACTTATGGACAGGATGAGTGGTTCTCCTATCGAGGTATCCTACCATCCAATTTGGGACTCATGGGAAGTACCTCTCATCTAGCCAGTGAGTAGGGAAATGGGGTTAGGGACCATAGAAGTACTATCGATGGATGCATCGTTGTATCTATCGTACTCCCTATGCTAGGATGACCTACACTGATTTGGGACCAGTAAGAGTGATATAGCTCACTCTCTTTTGATATTGATTTGGGATCAATGAAACTGACTTTGGGTCAGTATGAGGGGTTTGAGACACTCTCTTAAGATGTTGATCTTGGATCAATGAAACTGACTTCGGGTCAATAAGAGTGATATAACTCACTCTCTTTTGGAACTGATTTGGGATCAGTAAGAGTCGTATGACACGCTCTCTTCATATGGGACTGACTCCGGGTCAGTAGAGAATGTTATGAGACATTCTCGATCAATTCTTCAATTCTTCTTCTTCATGGTTCAGCAGAGCAGAGCAGTGCAGGGCACTGATGGCAGAGATAATACAGTTTGGCAGATGGATCAATAGATGGAGTTCTCCCTCGTTGAGAGGGAGTGTTAAAATTGGCAAATAGGGCCAAAATCCATGCGGGTCATCTGATTTATGGCAACTGATATTTTTCTTGGATCCCTCTCATCGAGAGGTGTAGGATTGATCTAAAGATCATCCGATTCCGATAAGTATTCATGAAGTTATGAATTTATTTGTGCTATAAGACAATTCGTCAAGGTCGGCCAACAACCAAATAACCCCCACATGTGCTTAACGTTTTAGTATAAAAGGAGGTGACTTGATAGTCATTTCTACACACACTTCACTCTTGATTTCTCTCCACTTGTTTTGGGTTTTAGTGGCAAGAGAAATTTAGATGATGAAGCCCTAGATGCAGGAGGAAAAGAGACTAAGGGAGCTTCCCTAGAGATGATACCCTAGCAAGGAAAACGCAATCCTAAGTAGGAAGCCCTAGCCGTAGTCCTAAAGGATGTCTAGCCATAGTCTGCCCTAATCCAAGGAGACACAATCAGGTTGTGAAGGAGATATCCCTAAGTTGGAGGCAAGGGAACTCTGTCTTAGCCGCAACAAAGGAGAGTTGAATAGCATGGTTATAGAGGCTTGTTTCATGATCTTTTGGAGGGCCGAGTTTGCTGTAAGGGAGGTTGAGATTACTCCCTAAAGGGCCGAGACAAGGAAAGGCTGTTGCAACCTGTGTGGAGGAGTTCTTAGGTGTCTAACTCATGGTGACGGGTTGTGTAGGTTGCTATGGGTAAGCCGCAAGCCCTACGAGCATTTTAGATGGCAACCTAAGGTGTTTTAAATGGGTTTTAGGTGGTAGCGGAGGTGTGTGGTAGGCCACAAGCCTAGCCACTCCAAAACAGGCGAGCGTGGAAGTGTTAGGGGCTGCCATATGCCCAGAACAACAACATGTGGAGGCAGCTATCTACCTTCACTAGGCTGCAGTTTATTGAGGTTGTTCAAGGTATGTTTTGGGCATGATTGTTGGGTTGTTGTAGCTTACTATGGGATAGCAGCGACAACAAGGTGCAACAAGCACATGGTAGCAAGAATGGTGGTGCAAGCACATTGGGACAGCAGTATGGCAAGCACATGGGATAGTAGTGGCAAGCATGGTGCAACAAGCACATGGGACAACAGTGGCAAGCATGGTGCTGCAAGCACATGGGACAACAGTATGGCAACATGGTACAACATGCCACATGGGATAGTAGTGTGGCAACATGGTGCAACAATGGTACATGGGACAACAATGGTACATGATGCAGTACAGTGATGGGTACAGTCATGATTAATGAAGCATGATGAGATGCAGCATAATGATGATGGGTGCAACATGGTGCAACTCAGTGAGGTGCAACATGATGATGAGGAGCAACACAATGATAGGTGTAGCATGGTGATGGAGTCACCTGGGAGAATCAGTTGAAGCAACATGTCTTCAATTGAGTTCAGCTACCTCATGTATCATCTACTTAGAGATGATCTATGCTCTTATTTAGATAAGTCAAAGTGTTGACTTCTGTTGTATATGTACTATCTCTCTCCCTCTCTACTGAACTATTGAAGAACATATAAGAAGAATTGATCAAGGGTTTCCCCACATTGGGGTTTGCCCCTGGCTAGCGCCACATCTTGTGTCCTCTTGTCTTGGCTGTCTTTTGCGGTTTATGCTTATGTTCTATCTGCAATTTACTATTATGTTGACGTGATTGCTAATTTGGAAAAGCTATTGAGTTCACTGTGAAAATTGAAATAAATTCCTCTAAGCATAGAACATACCTAAAATTAACAATTATCCACATATCGACTAGCAATCGATACAATGTTAGAAGATAAACAAGAAGTCATGGAAAAGGTAGTCTCAAATTGAGATTTTATCTCCTCTGGTCTTGCAATAGTCCCATCTACAACCTATCTTGCATCCCTTTTTTAGTGGACTCTCGCTTGCAATGTCTCATCTTGTGACATCAGAAGCACATCACCTTACTCAAGTTTTTTTCCCTGTATTTGTCCCATCCTTCTTCTTGAATCCTTTCTTGCTATTCTTGTTTTCCTTTTCGACAAGACCAAATAGTATTTACTTTCCACATGTTTTTCTAAACAGGATTGCAATTTGATTTCTTCCTGTTCAAGATCAACTCAAAGCCTAGGAAACTTTGGTGTATTTTTTTGAGCACAAATACCTTGAAGAAAAGGAATTCAAGAAGGAGCAAGCCATTTTAGGGAAATGACCACCAACTCTTGATCCTTTACTTTACTGATTCTGGTCAAGTAGCTCATCATAGTATTTGTCTTGCTCATGCGAACAACTAAGAGCTAGTTTCACAAAGTCATCTATGTTGAGAAGCGCAAGAGTTCTGAAACAACTCAACCAAAGAATCAAACATCTTTTTACCTATGTCTTATCTAAAATGTGTGAGATGAAGTGATTCTTCATAGGATCAAGAATGATTCTCTTCACTTTCGCTTCCTTCTTTCGATTAGGGGCTAAAGTTGTTGGATCAACATATTTTGAAATCTCCTTCTCAACTTGCTCCCAAAGTTTTGGCCTCCTCCACAAAAAATTGAAGTCTAAGCTTCAATGGAACAAAGTTAGAGACTCCATTTAACTTGTCATACCCTTTGAGATTGAGAGTCACCCTGCACATCTTGAACAAGTCTCAAGTGCATGAAGTCAGTAGTATATGAAGTAGACAAAACCCTTTCTAGGGTACAAATACTTCTCCCAAGTAACCTAGGGTTTCTCACACAATGACATCAACTTGGTCAAGTACCTATCCTAAGTAAACTCCAACTGAAATACAAAATCAATAGTACATTAAGTAGACTGTTAAAATTGGCAACTAGGGCCAGGCTCCATGTGGGTCACCTCATTTATGGCAGCTGATATTTTTCCTAGATTACTCTTGTCGAGAGGTGTAGGATTGATCTAAAGATCATTCGATTCCGACAAGTAATTATGGAGATATGAATTTATTTGTATTTACTTGACAAATTGTCAAGGTCGGCCAGCAGTTAAAAGTGTGGCAGACATGCCGAGTGAATCATATAAATACAAGAGAGGTTGGTTCATTTTCTCATCAACTCATCTCACTCATTCTTCTCTCTCTCCTTAGGCTTTGGGTTATACAAGGAGCAACTCACACGTGGGAATAAGGAGGACGCTGAAACTGTTGAAGGTCCATCCATAGGTTTGACCATCTTTGACTGCCCTAGTTTTGGGAAGCAAGTTGACTTCAGCCAACAATAGTTTGACTGTGTTTTTGGGGTTGTTCAAGGGGTAGTTGACCAGAAATTGACCAAGCATATTGGAGGTCAATTTCAACTTGTTTGACCAAGTTTGACTTTGTTGATATAGGGTTTGTTGCTGCTAATATAAAATTACAGAATTATGATTTTGTACTATTTCTCTCTGCTGAATTATTGAAGATAAAAGAAGATTTGATCAAAGGGTTTCCCCGCATTGCGGTTTGTCCCTGGCTAGCCGCCACATCTTGTGTTTCTTGTCTTGGCTTGTTTTCTGTTGATCGTTTAATGATCTATCTGCACTTTACTTAATGTATATGTGATTGCTAATCTGTGGCTAATAAGAAGAAAAGAAGTAAATTGATGTAAGCATAGAACATACCATAGTTTAACATGGTATCAGAGCTGAGGTGAAGACAAAGCCCAACCAAGAGCAAGAGCAAGAGCAATCATCGAAGAGAAGGTTGGCAAGGCTATCCTAAAAACTTCATGGGGTCCTCAACACTCTTCCTCGCCGAAGACATGCTCCGTGAGAAGTTTGACTATCACGGATGGAAGATGTCTCTCGATCTAACTTTAGAATATCAAGAAGTGTTGGACCATGTGAGAGGCAATATTGTTTCGCCTCCAGCAAATGCATCCGCTACTGCCAAAAGCAAGTGGTCCAAGGGAGAATTCAAAGCAAGGAAGATCATCCGGGACTCTATCGACAAGCGCCTGGTGGCCTATGTTTCCAACCTAACAACCTCCAAGGAAATCTACGATAGACTGGTGAGTTTATTTAAAGTTAATGATGCAAATCAAGTTTTGTTCCTTAGAAATAAGCTAAAGGAAATTAAGAAGGGCAAAGATGAGAGTATGCAAGCATATTTCTTAAGGATCACCGAGATCAAGAATGACCTCCTATCTATTGGGGAAGTAGTTCCTGACAGGGAAATGACTATCACAACTCTTGGAGGA
>APFE030512630.1:0-12143 GCA_000404065.3 Pinus taeda
GTTTTCGGTCCATGGTTTTGGACGCGATGGTTTTCGGTCCATGGTATTGGATGCTTCGGCATGTATAAATATGTATTGTAACATTGAAAGGAATATAATGAAAAACCAAGCTGGTAGTCCTGGTTTTGGGATCCAGGGGAAAACCTCTGTTTTATGTGTTATGCTCTCACATTGTTTATTTTCTTTGTTTTAAAATACGTATGTAGGAAATTTCTGTACAGGGTTAAAACCTACACATTGTGGGGTGTCAAGGTGTCAAGGTGGACCCCAAAAAGATCCAGGTAATCCAGGATTGGCCTCAACCAAATACCTTGAAGAGCTTGAGAGGAGTTTTGGGTCTCACAAGCTACTATCGCAAATTTGTTTGCAATTATGGTCGTATTGCTAGACCCCTCACTCACCTTCCCAAGAAAAAATCATTTCTTTGGAATGATGAAGCACAACAGGCATTTATAACTCTCAAACATGCCATGTGTTCCACTCCCGTATTAGCATTACCCAACTTCACCAAATCTTTTGTGATTGAATGTGATGCTTCAGGTATGGGTATTGGGGCAGTCTTGATGTAGGAAGGTCGACCCTTGGCCTTCACTAGCCAACAACTAAGTGGGATAAATCTTGGACAATCTACCTATGAGAAGGAGATGATGGCCATCTTACATGTAGTGGATACCTAGCGACCATACTTATTGCGGCGGCGTTTCAAAATCCACACAGACCATCAAAGCCTTAAATATATTTTGGAGTAATGCCTATCCTCCCCACAACAAAATAAATGTCTCGCCAAAATGTTGGGATATGATTATGAGCTAATTTACAAGAAAGGGCGTGAAAATGTTGTAGTAGATTCTTTATCACGTCAATTTGAGGAGGAAAGAACCCTGCTCACAATCTCCCTCCCCATTCCAAAATGGATTGAAGAGGCTCGTAAGGAATGGTTTTCACATCCTTTGCTCTCCCAAATCATTAATAAATTGCAGGCGGATCCAAATTCCACAGCAGGCTACTCTTGGTAGGATGAGATTCCTCTCTACAAGGACAGAGTCGTGATATCACCAACATCCACCCTCAAAAGTCACATTTTGGCAGATTTTCACTCATCTCCCACTGCAAGCCATTCAGGCTATCAAAAGACTTATGCTCGCACTCGATGTTCATTCTTTTGGACGGGCATGAAAAAGGACATTCTTACTTTTGTAGCTGAGTGTGACATATGTCAATGCCACAAAGGAGAAACAGTCAAATCCCTAGGCACATTACAGCCATTTCCCATCACGGCCTCAATCTAGACGGAGGTTTCTATGGACTTCATTATGGGTCTTCCAAAGTCAGGCAACAAGTTAGTCATCATGGTGGTTGTGGACAAACTTTCTAAGCATGCTCATTTTTGCACCCTACCCCACCCTTTTACACCAGCTTTGGTGGCTCAATATTTCATGGACCATATCATCAAATTGCATGGCATGCCCACTTCCATTGTGTCTGATCGTGACCCAATCTTCACCGGTAACTTTCAGAAGGAACTCTTCAGGCTACAAGGTACCCAACTACAACTTAGTACTTCCTATCATCCCCAAATTGATGGTCAAACTGAAGCAGTCAATAAATTTCTAGATACCTACCTTAGGTGTTTCACTTCAGAAAAGAAACATCTATGGGTACAGTGGTTACCTCTAACTGAATGGTGGTATAACACTAACTATCATGCCACCACCAAAATGACTCCATATGAAGCAGTTTATGGTCAACTCCCCCCTTCACCTACTTCTTACATCCAGGGATGCTCGAAAGTACAAGTAGTGGATCAACTCCTACAGAACCGTACAACCATGCGGGCCCACCTAAGAGAGAATCTCCATCAAGCTCAAAATTGCATGAAGCAATAGGCAGATCAACATCGTTCAAAACGCAAATTTCAAGAAGGGAATCAGGTATTTTTGAGGCTGCAACCATATAAGCAAACATCACTCAAAGACAAGGGTTGTCAAAAATTATCTCCAAAATTCTATGGACTATATCAAGTACTTCAACGCATTAGAGAAGTAGCCTACAAGCTAGATTTTCCAACCACTGCAAAAATCCATCCAGTCTTCCATGTCTCATGCCTCAAGAAAGTGATTGGGAACCATTGCTGAATTAAAACCAGTCTACCGGAATTGGATGAAGAAGGTTCAATCTGGCTCCAACCTAAACAGGTTCTTGGCATGCAAGAATGGAACCTGTGTGGCCACACGATCAAGTCCTTGTCAAGTGGAAAGACACCTCTCCAGAAGATGCGACATGGGAACCAGCCACTGTCCTTCAACATTTTCCACAGCTTCAGCCTTGTGGACAAGGCTATTTTTATGGGGGAGGGCATGTTAAGGTCCAACCGTAACCCCCTTATTTATGTAATAGGGTCGAGTCATAGTTATAGTTAAGTAAAGAGTCAATAAAGCCCATATTAATAATTGTAAGTGGTTGACCTGCATTTAAAGAAGGGACCACAGTTAGTTGCGAATGGGCCAGGGTATTAGATAGATGGTATTAATAAGAACCATGGTACTGACCCATGGTATTGCAAGTATGAACCCTATATAAAGGATCGCAACTCCCCTCGAGGAGCGTCGTGTCTTATTTCGTAATTGAGCCTAGCTCTATTAGAGGTTGCCCCCTCGAAGAGGCAAGTGAACATTGCTTTCCTTTCTGAATATAAAATACATGATGTTATTTCTTATTGTTCTATGTTCTGGGTATATTTCTTCGCATATTTGGTATTCTGGTATCTTCTCATGGTCAAGAGCATAACACCCAGTCTTGCCTATGTGTTGAGACTATCTTGGATGGAATTGCTTCGATGACCTTATTGGTGCTTTCTACCCACCCGTTCGCCTGCGGATGATACGGGGAAGTGACTCTATGTGTAATGTGCTAGTTCCTTAGAGTTGTTGTAATCTTGTGTCCTACAAATTTCCCTCCTCCATCCGTTATCACTTCCCTAGGTAAACCATACTGCACAAATAGCCTAAAAAGGAAATTAATTACAACTTCTTCCGTAGCTCTTGGAAAATCTACTATTTCAACCCACTTTGTTATATAATCTGTGGAAACTAGTATATAGGCCTTTTGGTTTGACGGTGGATGAAATGGGCCAACAAAATCTAATGCCCATCATTCGAAAGGTTCTATTACTAATTGGGGTTACAGTGGCATTTCAGCAGATTGACCACACCGGCCCATCCTTTGGCAGCTATCACAAGCTTGGGCATATTTCTTAGCATCGTTAAAAATAGTGGGCCAATAATAGCCCATTTGTAGTACCTTATGCCCTGTTCTACAATCTGCGAAGTGTCCTCCATAGGGCTCATCATGGAAGGTCTTCAGGTTGTCATAAATTTTATCCTCATGAATGCATCTGCATATACACATATCAGACCATGTATGAAGAAGGTAGCTGAATCTAAGAAAACCGAGCACTGTGCTAGACAATTTGTTTCCTTTCCCTTGCTGTCAAGTGCCTGGGAAGCTTTCCTACTACCAGATAGTTTTCTACATCTGCATACCATGGCGTTTTGACTACTACAACAAACAGATGTTCATCTGAAAATTGGTCATCCACTACCAATGGATCATTTATCTTTGGAACTCAAGATAGAAAATCAGCAACTGGGTTTTCCTTCCCCAGACAATATTTGATGGTGATATTAAATCCCTGCGAAAGCAACAACCAACGAGTCACTCGACCATTTGTAATAGGTTTGTCATCTAAGTACCTAATGGCTTAATGGTTAGTATACAAAAAAAACTTGATAGCCAATTATATAATGTTTAAATTTTTTTATAGCATAAATGACAACTAAGAATTCCTTTTCTATTACTATATAATTAAGTTCAGTGGCAGTAAGATTTTTGTTGATATAATATATAAAATAAGGTTTTATGTCCTCCTCTTGGCCAAGGACATCGCCTATTGCTACATCTGATGCATCCATGGAGATGTGAAAGGGAAGCTCCCGGTTAGGTCCATGTAATATTGGTGTCATTGAGACTAGTTTTTTTAAATATATAAAAGTTGTGTCACATTTTTCAAACCATTTAAATTCAACATTTCCTGTTAAAGCATATAAAGGCGCAGCAATTTGTGAAAAAAAATTGATAAACCTGCGATAATAGCCTGCATATCCCAGGAAGCTACATACCTCAGTATGAGTACAGGGTGTAGGTAATAATATAATTAACTATATCTTTGTTGGATCTACCTGTATCCCTGCTACAGAAATGTAATGTCCTAGGATTATGTCTTTTGTCATCATCATGTGACACTTGAAATTTCTTAAACACGGCCTGGTAGCGATGCATCATTCCAAAACCTTCTCTATTGTTTCCATACGGGTTAACGTCATCCATGTAAACTTCAAGTCCTTCATTTATCAGATCAGCAAAAATGCTGAGTATAGCTCTTTGAAATTTAGCTGGGGCATTCCATAAGCCAAACGGTAACACTCTGTAAGTGAATGTACCCCACAGATAGGTGAAGGTTGTTTTGTCTTAATCTTCAGGGGTGATTTTATTTTGATTGAAGTCATTGAAGTCGTCTAAAAAAGAAAAGAATTGCTTCCCTGCCAGAGTATCAAGGAATTGAGCAATAAATGGAAGAGGGAAGTGATCTTTATGTGTTTCCTTGTTCAATTCCCAATGATCCACAGAGATACGCCACTTCCCATTTTTCTTTAGGACGAATACCAATGGAGAGACCCATTTTCTATTTGAAATGGGGTAAATGAAATTCACATCCAGCAGCTTCTGTAGCTCTTATTTTACAATGTCCTTGAGATGCAGATTCAATCTCCATTGAGACTACCGAATAGGACGAGCATCCTTTTTAGTGTAGATATGATGCGTACATAACTGTGGGTCTATGCCCTTCATGTCAGGATAGTCCCAAGAAAAATCCCCTTTATATTTTTGCAAGAGCTAAATGAGTTTTTGTTGTTGGTCACTCTCCAAGCTATCATTAATGTTTAAAACCTTGCCTAGTTCAATTTAAACAGGCTTGTTGTTGTGAACAACAGTTGTCTGCATATGCTGATCATCAGTATCTTTCAAAGGGTATTCCAAGGCTTCATTGTCAATAATTTCTTTTAACATTTGACATTTGAAATTATTCACATTAGCTAGCTAATTGATAAATTTGTTGATAACATCATCTTTAGTCTGATCCTTAAATTCAAGTGCCTTTGCTACTGTAAGAGGTGAATGAATGCTTTCTTCTAGTTATGCATGTGGTTGTTTATGTATTTTTACAATGGGAAAACTTGGTTTGGCAGGAGGATATAAAACAATATTTTTTACAGCATCCCCTTTAGCAATGGTTATGCTTCCCTCTCGGCAGCTTATATAAGCATCAATTGTTTCCAGCCAAGGTCGGCCCAAAATCAGAGGGTGTGCATCTAATCGAATCTTTCAGTTTATGACAAATAAATCTACTGGATACTCCCATGAATCAACATAAAATTTAATATCCTGTAAATTTCCCTTTGGTCTTACCACCGAATGATGAGTAAGTTCTAGCAGGGTGGTGGTTGGTTCCAGAGTTGTAACACCAAGTATCTGACAATTTTCTATTGTTAAGATGTTAATGGTTGCACCCAGATCAACTAGTGTGTTTGGAAAGGAGTGGTCGTATATTTGAGGTAACTATGGGATTCTCGGGATCTTCATACTTTATCAGAGTTTCCCCTCCCAAGAGCAAATCAGACAAGGTCCCTACAACATGAATAGTGGGTGAAGCTTTTTCTTTCCTCACAAGCTTCTTCACACATAGCTCTTTAATAGTTTTATCATAAATAGGAATGTTTTGGATGGTCTGGAGGAGAGGAATTTTCCCCCAACAATATCAAATTCTGAATAAACAATTGGTTTAGGCATGGTTAACCTTTTGGGGAATGGGGGGAAGTAACTATGATTTTTTCAGGTTCTTTATGATCATCTGTATCTTCTCCTTGTTTTCTTTCGGTGTCAGTCATAGTTGATGGTGTATGTACAGGTGGGGCTTCTAACTCAATTGATGGTTGGTCTCTATTTCCCCTAGGGGTGATGATGTGTCTTGACCTCAATCTAAGTTCATTACATTCTTTTTGTTCAATCTCATAGTCTGAGCTTTCGACAATTTGCACCGGTTGAATGAGTCTGTTATTGGGATTTGAATTCGATTGAGCTGGCAATTGAGGACGCAAAAGGGGCTAAGGATTTTTCTATAATGGATATGGGGATGATAATGTAAGTTGATTTTGAGGACCTGTCCCCATAGGTGTATTGGATATCCCTAAAAGTTGCTTCCAATTCAAAGACCAATTTGGATTTTGAGAAGTAGAGGCATGCCACTGGGATGGATATGTATTACCTTGCCAAACATTAGTAAAAGGAGAATTCATCTAGCCATTACCTGGAAAGGATTGAGTTGGCCAAGCTGTCATAGGAAATGGCTGGGATTTCCAATTT
This sequence comes from Pinus taeda, assembly GCA_000404065.3. NCBI lineage: Eukaryota > Viridiplantae > Streptophyta > Pinopsida > Pinales > Pinaceae > Pinus > Pinus taeda. Next base: position 6,481 of record APFE030512630.1, read on the forward strand.
GAGTAAGGTGATTGGCCTCGTCATGTTTCCCCAAGGTTTTGTTGCTGATTAAATGATGAAGAAGGAAAGAACTGGGATGTGTCTTGTGACATACCTATGGGTTTGGCCTGCCACTATCGATGCTGGTTCATTAAGTATATTGGCTCTGTCTCTTCTTCTACTTCTTTGAAAACTGCTTTCAGCCTTGGAAGTGATGGACATTATTTGGTGGCATGATCCTTGCTACAGATGCTACATGTCTGGACCATGTCCAATGGACACTCCTGTTGGTTGTGCTTCTTTCGGCAGCATGGGCAGAAAACATCCAAGTTCTGTTATGCTAAGGCTTGTTTCTGTTTAGCCTGCAGTACATCCAACTATGTTGTAAGGGTGCCCAGGATGTCCATCTTGAAGTCTTCCAAGAGGTTACCGATTTCCATTCTTGTTATGCCTCCACTATGTGGTTTTCTTCCTTTGGTCATAAGATCTCAACTTCCTGACCTAATGGTGTGCTACCTTGTGAACACTTGATACACAAGTGGACAATTTCATCATAATATTCTTAAGAAATATCTCCTTTCCCCATCAAATTTAGAGTTTCTATCCATTCTTCTTTCACTCCCATAATTAAGATAGCTCTCGGGACTTCTTTTGGTAAAGTGGTGTGGGGGGATCTTTGCAAATTATAGTGAAATCGTGCGACATATTCTTCTAGAGTTTCATTATCCTTTGCATCCATCTTAAAGATCTCATGTATTCATTCCCTAGTCTTGTAGAAGTCTTGGTACCTTGTGAGGAAAGAAGTTTTCATGTCATCCCAAGAGTTAATAGTACATCCACCTAAACCCATGAACCACCTCAAAATTGATCCTTTTAGAGTAGAAGGGAACAATTTTAATTTTTGAGGGTTGGTGGTATAGTCATACCCTCTGTAGAGGACATCAAACTTGAATAAGAAGGCATCTGGATCCTCTATGATCATCCCATGAAAGGTTGAGATGCTTAGCAAGGGAATAGCTTTCATCGGGGCATTGGCCACTTGGTCAACTATAGGGTATTCCAATGTCGAGGTCTAACATTGAGGTGGTAGATTCACCATTTGGTCAAAAATGTACCAATATCCTTCAGGGATTTTAGGGGGTGCTATTTGAGTAAGCGGAGGATTCCCAATCCGAATTGGTTTTGTAGCACTACCTAGATCTGGGATCATAGGAGATCCTTGTGTAGACAACTGTGGTCCTGCCTTAGCAATTCCATTGGTTTGTCCCTCTCCTTCTCTTAAGTTTCATGATTTTCCCTCTTGTAGAGGATTAGAATGTAAATTTGCTGTAACCTGAAAAATCTGTTCAGATCCTCTAATTTGGCTATGAATCTTAGTGTAAGTTGCACATGGTGAGGCTACTACTTGAGGGATTACAGTAGGGTTTTTCCCAGATACAGTCCAGAATCCTATTGATTCTTGAGACTCTGCTTTTCTTACGATTTCGTTTATAAAATTTGTTCTCCTAAGGTTCACCGATCCCTTGGGTTTTTTGGACTTAGGTGGGGGGTTCTGATCTTTTTCTATCCTTTTATTCTTAGTCATTCATAAAAAGCCTATCCTATTTAACCTCTATGCAATTTCTGAAAAGCAGGGGGAGAAGCAAGCACTTTACTTATCGTTTACGCAAGTTCTTACCTCTCATTCTTAAAACCCATTTATTTTAAAAAAAGCCAAAAGAAATCACTTTGAAACACTCTGCCCGAAAACGACACCAAAATGTTGGTGCACTAAGATGTCTTATTACAAGCAATCTTAATACCTACATTAATCATCAACCCAGGGCAAGTCTTTTTATTTCAAGAGTGTCAACATTGTATATGCATTGAGTTCAGAGGTCAATTAATAATTAAAGAAGTTGGAATTGTTGTAATAGCTATGTCTATCTCTTTAAATTCAATCCAAACAATTCTGAAAGAAATTCATAACACACTTTCAAGGCTACTTAATCTATTCTGTAAGCAATTGAATCAGAGTGCAAATAGAAAAAACCACTCTCAACAATCTAACTAGTATTGAAACTAATTTATTTAACATGAAGGGAGGTTATAACAATTGAACAACAAATAACCATATAAACATCTCATGGAAAGAAATCAACTCTGGCTTTGAAATTTATGATAGCATTACTTTAGAATGAACAACGATCTAATACTGAAATTAGCATAACCAATTCAATAAAGAGTATCACGCATATATAACACATAGCTAAATATAAAATCTTGACTGAACAACAAACACAAATCAGAATCATCAATCTGCACAGTAATCAGAATGATGCTAACTTTACAAACTAACGATAATAAATAGTTATGAGAATAAGTAGAAATAATTATAACACAATTGAAGCAGAAGATCTCCTATTTACTGGGCCCAAAGTCTCCAAAAGTCCCCGTTGTTAGATATTCAAAATACAATTATGGATGAAACGCAGTCTTCTTCATTAAAATTAATAACCGAGTTACAACATCGCCATGACGAAAGTATTTTATGTCCAAAAAGAATAGTTACAATTTGAAAATTCCTAACTAGTTGTTCAATTTTCCTTATGACTTTATATAACTGTTTGGAAAAGTAAATGGATAGAAGCGAATCCTCAAGATTAGGGGATCCTGATGATTTCGCAACATTTGATCAGATTTCATCATAGAATAGCATGGGTCCTCCTAGTCTTCCATTGCCTTCCATACTCAAGACGCTGTCTTTTTTCCTTTACTGGTTGTTGTTGTTCTGTCGATTGAACAACAAGCATCCAATCCGTGTCCCTACATATAAAGATAGTGAAAGTCAATTTTCTGTGCCCAGATTTATCTAATTTGTTACTAATCAATTTTACCCAGCTTTTGTTGTTGTTTCCTCTATTTTTATTCATAAAATGAAGATAAACATGTGAAGACAAATGCTTAATTAAGCTATTTACGAGGAGAAAACATACCTTTTTGTCGGCCCAACAGTGGCTACATGCCTCTGAACTGAGTTATAATGAAGCTCAAGGGCTTTTTTATTATTGAACAATAAGAGAAAACACTAAACAACCAAAACCCTAACCCAAGGATATGTAACACCAAGAGTTTATGGGCCTCGTTGGGGTTAGTTGGGCAGCTAAATTCCCGAGGTCATAACTTGGCCATATTATCTTTGTTTGATGCGTATGATACCTCATTGGAAATATATCTCTAAGGACTACAACTTCCGATGCTATTACCTATGTAATCACTGGCAATTACTTATATAATCACATAGGCAGTTGTAGTCCTCAGAGATATTTTTCCAACGAGGTATCATACACATCAAACGGAGATAATATGACCAAGTTATGACCCTGGGAAGTTGGTTTCCCAACTAACCCCATCGGGGCACATAAAATCTTGGTAATACATATCCTTGGGTTATGGTTTTGGTTATTTATAGTTTTCTCTTATTGTTCAATAATAAAAAGGCCCTTGAGCCTCATTGTAACCCAGTTCAGAGGCATGTAGCTGCCACATATCTTCTCATAGATAAGATACCATCACCTGAGCTATCTTATTTCCATTCTATTTGTAAGCATAGTTCAATATTTTTCTATTAATGAAATGAAGTTTTTTTCTGCTGCATCTCTATGTTTATGAGTATATATGTAAGTGGTTGCGTTCCTATTTAAGTTCAAATCACATGTATGTGTTCCCATTTTCTGAATCCTGCACTCACTATTTGCATGCATGATCATTCACTCTTGCCTACACTCAATCTCGCCATGCATCCAAACCTTATCATGTTTTCAATTGCCCGTTAGCGAGTCTGGGCTGCCTTGGCCTAGACCTTGCCTTACCTAGACAAAAATGCGCATTTCTAGAAGCGAAGGCTCTACCTTCCCTCCAAAAATTGCATAAACCTGGCCAACGCTGACCTCCAGCCTTGCATTGCACAATTCTAAGAGGTAGTTCCTTGCTAACCCAAAAAATTATGCAATGCAGTCTAGAGGCATGCATGTCCTTATTGACTGAAACTATGCATTGCATAGTTTCAACCCTCAACATACATACTGGACTGTGAATTGTGCAGTTCTAGCAGTCACTCAGCCTCTTGATAGCCCAGACTATGCTTTGCATATTTTTGGCAGCCAGACTCCCAGCCTCCTTTGTGAAAATTGTGCAATCTTTACTGCCAATCAACCAGGTGTGTTGCATGTCAGTCCTTAGATTTGTTTTGTTCTTAAATTGATAGATTTCTTTCCATGAGTGTCGCTATGTCTCCAAGTATAGTAGGTTTTTGTTCATCTCTCAAAAATACAAGTACAATGGCCTCCAAGAGAGCAGGGTCAAAGGACACCATTCAAAGTGAAACTAGAGATGTAGTTGAACAAGTGTCTATGAGCTTGCCCATTTAGGAAGACACCAAGTTGTGCATAGATAGATACATCAAGATTAAATGGAAGGACATCAACGATACATTCTCAGGTACATTTGAGGAAGAACTAGAAGACCGCAGGGTGTATGTCAACATCCACAAATCTATCTTATATCGTATTGCATGTAGGTATCCTGCGTTTCCATGCACGACATGATACATTGGATTTTCTCGCACACTGATCCTTAGACGATGATGTTGAGTAGTGTTAGCGGGACAGATATTTCTACCTTCAGGGTGAAGGACTATCAGGATATGTAACACTTGCCACAGCCAGAGATCATGATGGAGAAACCCTTCAGCACATGCAGCAACGCAAATTCCAGAGATATCTTGAAGAGTTGGGTGAAAGATCCAACCAAGTTCAGGACAACACCCAGTCTGGTACTACAGAAGGCACATCAGTAGTTGGTCATCTTTTCATGCCGCTTATACAACTAAGAGAGCACAGAGACCTTCCTGCAAAGCTAGGTGATTACGTTGGACCAACTAGCCAACGAAGGAAGGCCATGCAACTGGTCTGACATGTTGGCTGTCAGGTTGAAGGAACAAGTTACAAGAGCCCGACATCCACCCAAAGGTCAGATAGCATAGATATACATGTCCTCTTATATTTTGGATGCAATCGGTGCCTATCAGTAGTTCCCAGGTTGGAAGTGGGCATGGACACCTTCAGAAACCTCTATGTAGACTTATTGCAGATTATTCTCTGAATGCAAATTCTGCGGAGTCATCACACAGTTGTCAGACCACTTTTTCACACTGATGTACAAAATGATATTTAAGCAAGAACCACCTTGCATGTTGTAGGCAGCGGTGGAGGCATTGATCGAAATAACAGATTTTTATGCCTCACCCCTTGGCACCTTCATAAGGATGTACAGAGCAGAATAGCCTCCACATGTTTTACCCAAGTTTTCCATGGACAAGCTCGTCATGCAAGAAGTTTCATAGCACATCTCGACAAGGTTGTCAGCTAGACTGCACAGGAAGAAGAAGGAACCTTGGCCCACTTTTCCTTTGTGTATCAGGTTATACAAGATATAGAATCTCAAGAATGATGATGCAGAGATGGAGGAGTTCAAAAGAATCACTTTCGGCACCAGAAGTTTCAATCCATATAACCTGCATTGCTTTGTAAAGGACCACTATGTGAGAGTGCAATATTCGTGGATCCACAGGGCGTGTCATTGGCCTAAGGAAGACCCATGGAGATATTTGTTGGAAATAATACTGAGAGGGGGGGGGGGGGGGG
>APFE030512635.1:13210-33963 GCA_000404065.3 Pinus taeda
ATATATATATATTTATTTTTTTTTATTAAGAATTTTTTGTTATGATTACTTTAAATTTAAATGTTAATAAGAAATAAATATTTAATAATATTAAAAATATTAAAAAATATTTAAAGTATTTTTATATAATTTGACGTCTTAAATTAATAATCTTCTAAATTTTATCATAATTGAGTAATTATGAACTTAGTTGATATGTGGAAACTCCAAATTCTCATTTTTTTTGCGCTGATGAGTTGGGTTTGATAAAAGTAAAAAGAAACATGAAACAAAGGGTTATTTGTAATTTGTTTGATTTTATGTTTTTGTTGTGTAACACCATCATCCATGGAACAGAACATAATATATAATCATAATAAAATTTAACAAGGCATAAACCTATGATTTAATATATTGACTAATTAATACACCAAGGTGGCGGATGAAGGTTTCAACGACACACTGATTGATTGCATATTTTATTAAATTTCGCACAACCTGCGTTATGGTTTCTCTCATTTATTAAAGAGTCACATGGCCTCCCTCGAGGCATTAGGCCCGTCACCTTGCTCTGGAGTAAAGGCACCGGGTACGTCCATCCATGCGTCACGATCCTGGGTTGTTCTCTGGCAAGCATCCGTCCATCATTGAAGCATAATAACGATAATTGTTCTTGCTTTCATCCGTTGATCTATTTGGGGAATTTTACGGTGGAGAGGGTTTAGGGTTTTCCAACTATCTAGTGCACTGCCTGTGGCTGGATGGAAGGTCATTTGCATTCAGAGCGCTGATGGTTCGGCCGCTCTGCAATGAATCCGGCCACCGGGAATCAGTTGATTTTGCAACTTGTTCATCGTGAGATATGGTGTTGATTGGACGTCCTTCTGAGGGAGGTATTGGAATGTTCGTTAGTATCTTCAGTTTCTATTTGATGCATCTGCTAAATCATTAATTAAAGTGTTTGTGTTTGGGGAGTAAATCTAGTTGTCTCTTTCATGCTTTGTTTAAGCAGAATCTCTTTCTCTTGTATATTTGACTGAAAGGTTTATTCACTCCACTTGACGGGAGGAAATCCGTTTTAGGGTTGGTCCTTCCCCTAATACGGCTTAAAAATACAGTTTATTCTATCAGAAATAAGAAGGTTGCTTTTCCAGTTTATAAATGCATGTTTTAGCTAGATTAAACAGGAAAATAATGCTCATATGTGGCTTTGTTATTTGCTAGCCTTTCGGCATCACTGTGTATTTGTTCATGTGACGTGAATTTCATTCTATTTCTGTACTGAGCATCTAAATTATTCTGTTATGGTAATAAAATAAATTTTAATTTTAATTTATTCTATTATTGTTTGCAAAAGTCAATACCCCAATTGCCGATGGGCCCAAGGGCTGAAGGGCCGAGGGGTTGGGTCACGCCCCCAAGCCTACGGTAGTCTTCCAACCGTGCTAGGCGAGGTGCGGCACTACCAACCGTTTTCTTTTCACCAATACTTACGATTGTAGACTACACCTTAACAATGCATACTTATTTTTATTTCCGTTACCAAGTATTATTAATGTGCCTTTATACCATTGAACACCCATACACATTCATTATCAACAACATTATACAAGAGAAATGCACAACAATATAAAGGGAGGGGCAACTCCCTGCAATATGAGTCTGCCCGATATCAATATATTATACAATCTTCATTTTTATAATGCACAAGTTAAATCTTGGGAAACCCCAAATTTACACAGCCAATTTTTCACAACTTCGGCAAACTCGGTTGCCCAGCTCATCGGCACCTCCGCACGGTCGCCGCACGACTCACCAACCCTTCATTCACCTCATCGCACGATCGTGTTGTTTGCCCAACTCGGGCGCGCCCCCAAGTCGCCACACACGGGCGCCTCCAACCGAGACACACCTCCGTCCACAATCTCAACACTTCACCAAGTCACCGTGCACACTTGCACGACGGGCGGGCGCTCACCTGAGTCACCCAAGAACCCGTGCCAAGTCGTCGCACAAACCAGGCGCTCCTCCATTTCACTGTTGGGCACCTTCGCACAAAGCGGGCGCTCCGTCGCATAACCCGAGCGCCACACACCTGTGCACGCCCTCACCCAATTGGCGTTCACCCAAGTCGCCAAGATACCCACGCCAAGCCTTCACACAAACCGGGCGCCACACATCCACCGTGCACGCCTCACCCAACTGTCGGACGCACCTACCCGCACCTTCACCCACAACCGCGCTTCACCGTGCACGACCGCCCAAGAACAGGCGCATCCTTAAATCTGCGCCTCCCCCCTTAGACTTGCGCACTTGCAGATTTGCGCCTCTCTACATGAGTGAAGATGTATGAGCGAGTTGCGATGATGTTTGAATGAGCCAACGCAACAAAACTTATACCAAGCGTAGGGTGTGGTGGTGGCTTGCCCAGCCGACCTCCCTACGCCCATGCTTCATGGCATAAGCCCCTACATCCACCAAGTCGACCTCCATATGTTTAAACAAGGCTCCCACGCATATATATATGACTTGTCCACCCAACCTTTACACACTTGTATTACTCCACGATACTTCGCACACCAAGGTTGAGCTCGCCTTCAAGCCGGAGCATGCGCATAAGGATTGTAGGTCCTTACAGGCTGGGTCGAGAGCCCGATGGGCCGAAGGACTGAGGGGCTGAAATCCAAAGTAAAAAAATAAAAAGAGACCCTGGGTCGAGGGGTCAAAGGGGCTGAGGGTGCTGGTAGGCCGAAGTTGAGTTTTCATATAAAACTTTCAACCAGCTCAACTTCGGCCTTTTTCCAATTCGTTTTCTATCACGAGAAAAAGAAGTGATATATACTTCCTCCAGTTATTGTTCGAGCCGGATGAGTAAAATGGCATGTTTGGTTCTTTCGTAAAAGTCAATACCCCAATTGTCGAGGGGCTGGGGCTGGGTCTGGGTCGAGAGCCCGATTGGCCGAAGGGCGGAGGGGTACCAGTTCAGTTACCAACATCAACGTGTGGCTAAAGTAGCGATAAAACGCACGCAAATGGCCTCCCTATCTATATTTGTTATATACCTAGGGGGGGTAATATGGGGTACCGAGGGAGGTACTCAAGGTAATAATGTAATAATGTTATATACCTAGGGGGGTAATATGGGGTACCGAGGGAGGTACCCAAGGTAATAATGTAATAATGGGATGGGCGATAGTAATAAATAAGGTGGTTAACCCATGTCATGTAAGGGACCACAAGTAGTTAATAATAATGTAATGGGCCCATGGTATTAGTTGATGGTATGAGTAAACCATGGTAATGATGCATGGTATTGTAAGTATGAGGCCTATATAGAGGCTAGAGACTCCACATGGAGGGATATGAAGAGAAGTAATCTTGTATGAACAAGCATATGGCTTGTGGAGTATTCTCCTTCCTTAAGGAGTGAATGTACGGTGTTGCCCTACCATAAGGGTTTGATAATAAAGAAGCATTTCTATCTATTTATGGGTTTATTTGCATTATCTTACATTTTCTTATCAGATCTATATCATTTTGGGTTAGAGCTACAACAATTCAAGCCCATGAGGTGGTTCACTCTCTCACTAGCAAAAAGTAGGCGAGGATGATCATGGAACTGGATATTGCCAAAGCATATGACAAGGTCAAATGGGTTTACATCAAGAAGGTGCTCACAACCTTTGGGTTTGATCACAATTGGGTCAGATGGGTAATGGCTCTAGCGACTACTTCCAGCTTTTCAATTTGGTTAACAATTCTCCTTCAGAGATCTTCATTACTTCTAGAGGCCTCAGGCAGGGAGACCCTCTCTCTCCCTTTCTCTTCATCCTTATGATGGAAGGACTTGCGAGGTCTATTAAGTATGCCAAATCCATGGGCAAAATCAAGGGTCTTCAATTAACTGAGAATGGTCAGACACTAACACACCAACAATTTGTAGATGATACCATGTTGCAAGGAATCCCCACAGTCAAAGAAGCTTTAGCGTACAATCAAATCCTTAATGTATTTCCAATGGAAACAGGTATGGAAGTCAATCTTTCTAAATCAATTTTTTTTTCTTAAACATTAACATTGCTATTTAGAGAAATATCTCAAGAATCCTTTTCTTCCAAAGGGATTCCCTCCCCTCAAAGTATTTAGGAGTTCCTCTCACGGCCAAACCAATGATCAAAAGTATCCAAGAACCTGTGCTAAATAAATTGTAGGATAAATTTAAAAAATGGACTATCAAACCCTTGAACCTCGCTGGCAGGCTGGTATTGACAAAGGTTGTTCTACAATCCATCCTAGTTTTCATGTTATCAGCCCTCCCAAGTGTATTAGAGCAATTCAGGAATATTCAAAGAGATTTCCTGTGGGGTAAGGAGGAAAAAAGGAAGAAATGGGCCCTGGTTTCCTGAGATAAAATATGCAAACCCAAGAGCCATGGAGTTCTAGGCTTAGATGACGAAGATATTCTTAGTAAAGTGCTAGGAGCCAAGCTTTGGTGGCAATGGGTGCAAGAGCCGAAAGCCCATTGGGCAAGGATCTGGAAAGAAAAATATGTCAGCGCTTGGCACACAAATGATCTCATAAGAATGTCAGGAAACATAAAGGGCTCTTACATCTGGAATAGGGCCTGGGATAATAGGAGCATAGTGCAAAAAAATAGTTTTTGGGAAATTAGAGCAGGTGATCTAGCAATCTTTTGGGAGGACAAATGGCAAAAAGAACCAATGATATTAAAAGAGGACTTTTTTAGTCTCAAGCAGGAAATAGTTTCCCAAGGGTTAAACAAAGTAAAGGATTTCTGGGATATTTCTCAAATACAGGGAAAGTGGAGAAGCTGGAGAAGCATTGACTTTATAGATGACAACCCCATGAAAATAAAAGCAGAGGCACTAAGAAGCTTACTAAAACAAAGGATGGTCCTGGTTACAGAAGGGCAAGATCAATTGAGATGGGGTAACAACAATAAAGGTATCTTTAATCTAATGGAAGCAAAAGGCATTCTCCTTGGGCTTGACTCTAGTGTTCTAGGAAAAACCTGGCAGCACCTCTGGAAATACCAAGGGTGGATGAAGATCAAGATTTTCATGTGGTTGGTTCATCATAAGAAAATATTGACTTGGGACAATATTAGAAAAAGGGGTGTTTTGGGTCCTTCCAGATGCCAACTTTGTGAAGAGCTAGAGGAGACTATGGAGCACATTCTCAACAGTTTCTCTTACACCACCTGGCTTTGGGATTATTTCTCCAATATTCTCCAATAGATAGATAGGGACAGAGGAAGTATCACTAATACCCTAAATAAGTGTAGAAGGATCTTTTCAGAGAATGAATTACTTAATTTGGCCTAGGCCTTCACGCCAGGATTCATTATCTGGAATGTGTGGAAAGAAATGAATAAAATAATTTTCAAAAATGAAAAGTCCAACCCTTAGCAGATATATGATCAGCTCAGGGAGACAGTCAGCACCACAGTTCGGAACTTCCCAAAGAATCCTCCCTCAGAGACGAAGATGAGAACTCTCAGGCTTTTGGGAATGCAAGAGATTATTCCCCAAGGACTAAAAAGAAAGGATATAGTTATGGATAGAGAAAAGGATTTTTGGCAACCTCCACTGAAAAGCTATCTGAAATTCAATATTGATGGTGCCTCAAAAGGCAACCAAGAACAGCTAGTTTTGGAGGAGTTCTAAGAGATGAAGAGGGTTGTATCATCTTAATCTTCCATAGCCATTTAGGTAGAGCCACCAACAATATGGTAGAATTAATGGATCTGGAGCAATGTCTAGAGATTCTGATTCAGAACCATAGCTCAAATGTTATTATAGAAGTGGACTCAAAAAGAACCATCAGCTCTATAAAAAGAATCAGCTGTGGTACTAAACTAGAGAAAGTCTCAAATCACTGGAGACTAATTCAGGTTTATCAAAGAATTCAAGTACACCTTTAGGGGCTTTGTACGGTTAGTTTCAATCATGTACGTCAAAATGCCAACAAGCTAGCGGACATTCTGGCCAACCAATGTGTGAATAATGCTGATTGTGGGATGGAGAAGAAGTTGCAGGAGATGCCCCAAAACCGTTTAAAGGCTCTCTCCGATGAACAAGCTGCAGAGGATAGAGAAGTGGTTCGATATTGAGGATGGGTGTCGAGCACAAATTGATTTTTCCCAGCCAGTGCTTCCACTGCCTCTTAGAATTTAAGTGAAAGTAGGGCAAGCAAAGATAGGATGCTTTTCACCCAAAGTAAATCAACAGGATTCCCCTAGTTTTCGGACGGATTCAAGTTGAATTTTTTCCCTTTTCAGTGCAGTATCGGATTCAAGGTGAGTAGTTAGATCAGGTTGGGCATGTGGTTTATTTTTCCAGTTACCAGCATTATCATCCTTTCCATTTTTGGGTTGGAAAACCATGCCGCCACTAGTTTCTTGGTGATCGCATGTCACTTGAATGGTAAGCGGTTTTACTTTTTTGGCAGCGATTCCATTGATTCTTCAACACGTGGCAGAGGGTTGTCTTGATTACCACCCTTCATCACTTACTATCATTTGATCGTGTTGGGTGGAGAAATTTGGTTCTTGGCCATTGGATCAAGGCACCAGGATCGATGGTTGGGACGGAGCGGGTTGTTTTGTGGAGCTAGGAGGGTTTGATCACCATTTGGCACAGTTTGTGTGGTCAGGGGTGACTGTCATAAACTTATGTGATGGTTTCCCGTGGGTTAGGTGTTGTTTGGGGATGGGTGTGAGGTCTTTTTCTTTTGGTAAGTGACTCTTTGTCCGAAGTTCTTGTAAATGGATGGATTTGTGTATATTATGTAACTTTATTTTGAATTAATGAAATAGAAGGATTGGCTCTTGCTTCAACAAAAAAAATATCACTTTATGTTACGATTTAATGTGATACTTAAATTTCTAAATTATATTGTCATAATATATTTTTAATATTAAATAACAATAATAAAATAATGAACAGATTATTACATGTCAGGATATTTAAAAAGTCTTTTCATAAAAGAAGTATCACACAATCTCTTCATCAAATGTCTATATATATAATTTATATTTGGAAGAGAAAATCATAAAATACATGTAACAAGAAATTAAAAAAATCATGATATTGTGTTATTGTTTATATTTAATTGAGTTAAGAGACACTTTCTACTTTTAATATGAAATATATTCACAATTCCTTCCATACATAATTTGGAGTGCATGAATGAATTTTTCTTTGATTCCGCGATCAATTTGAAAGTGTTTTGTTGTTTCTAATGTGTTGATCATTTGATTGATTAAGGTTTGATTATGCTTCATCTTCCATTCCATTATTTCAAAAATTTTTTGTTACTCATGATTGCAATATTGCAAATCTTTAATCTCCAGTTATACACTTTGAAGACGTTTTCCTCCTTTAGCCATTATGACTTTTAAGACGCTTGCTTGTACTACCTCGCTCGTTTACTTGATTTTCTTTATGCTTTCTTGTAACATTTGTGGGATTTGAAGATCTCGCTCGCTTGAATTCTTGAACTTGTGTGCATGATTTAGTTTATCAATGGACTGGTTGAACTCATGATTGCTTAAACATTGTGAATGCTTAAATCAGCTCGATGCTTGCTCAAAATTTGTGTTAACAAATGAACGCACACTTACTTGAATTTTGTACTAGGTTGATGGTGTTAGATACCTCTAAAAATGAACCTAATGTTTACAATGACAAGTTCAAATGATATTGACTAAGTTGAAGAGAATTGACTCGCTTTACCTCCTATAAATTCACAATTTGGGTGTAGGTTTCGACCAAGGAGGCACCCTTACAATTGACTCAAATTTAATTTTGATTACTGATTTATAAAAGAAAAAGATTATTTGCAAGTTACAAAATGGCCAATTGTCGTTGAATGTTGATGTAGTCTTTTGAAATGCATGAGTTTGGAGTTGCATTAACTTGATTTCCTTACGTGAATTTTCTTGTTAATGTTGACAACTTTGATTATCTTTTTTAGTTGCACAAATGCATGTGATTGTTTGTGCTTGATTGAATGTTCATTGTAGCTTCTTAATTACAAGTGCTTTGATTAATGTGCTTATTTCAGTCACTTGCTTTAGACTCCTTGTGTGTGTTAGATAAGATAATCTTAGTAGCCAAACTAGACACAAAATATGCACAATCAATCACTACACAAGGTGTACCTAAGATCCCCTTATTCAATTTCAAGTGGATCTAGGAAACTTCAACACCACAAAAAAATATATGTTTTATTAAATAGTGAATTACATCAACTTTTAACATCCAAAGCAAAGATAATGCCAAGCTCACAACCCTTTGAAGAAATTTGTCTTCAAAATCTGGATGTTCGTGGACTCGATCTCTCTTAAAGTAAAACATTACTTTGCATTACAACAATGAGTTTTATAATTTTACCCTTATCTCTCCAAAATATAAACAATAGAAAATTCCTTATCTCTCAAAAAATTACAAAATATACCCTCAGCATTACATTCTGATCCCTTCATTACAATACTTTATGATCACTTCCAAGACTCATGTTTTTATATGAACCCATAAAAAAACTTTTTCAATATACTAAAAATAAAATTTTAGGAAAACATAACCCTAAACAAAAATATTTCTTTCCCACTCAACACGGTCACACAATTTTGTTGAATGGGCAGTTGTTGCTCTCCAAAGAAAAAAATTTCATGATTCTTTCTAATGCAGCTCAGGTCCTCACATTGTTGTGTCAACTTCAAGGGTAGGTGAAAATGGTCCTCTGGCTCATGCTGGTTTTTGTTGGCTCTGGATTTCTTCCGTTCTACAAGCATCACAACACTTCACGCTATGCCATCACAAAATTGTGTCATACCCATCACAACACTATGCCATATCCATCATTGCACCAATTGAATCACCATGCCTAGTTCTCAATTTCTTCAATTAAACTAAGGTCTTCAATGGATTTTGTTGGTTTAATATAACCACTAACAATAATGTTGTGATTTACTGCTCACTAATTGTGAGTTAACTTTGGTGGCAGGTCTTCAACACATCTCCTCCAGCTAGAGCATTCATCCTCTACTCCAGCAACCTATGTTGTCCAGAGCCTACATTTCTTAGACCCTTCTCCTTGTATGCTACAACCAAGAACCCAATAGCCACTGCTTTTTCTTGTACTTATTCATCCAAGTTTCGATCTGTTGTGAGACTGTAGATCTAACTATACATGAAATGTTAGCAAGAGATGGAAATAGATAATGTCATTGATGTATATTTGAGGTGAAACAGTGGGTCCATATAGTTGAGGTGCCGCCATAATAACCCCTCAAGATAGAAACCTCTTCGGATGGACAACACTACACTTTGCACAATCCTTTTTTGACAATACTTCAAACACTAATTTGATTTCACCAACCTCCTCTCTATCACCAATCTTTGCGTTAATATCATGCAGAATTATGGTATTCTTGTCCATCTCACCAATCAGATCACCAATACTGTGATCGTTGTAAACATGCTCGCCTCCCTTAGTGTCAAACGTGAGAAAATCCACATTGAAATTATGGATATCTATACCGTGGTAAAAGAAGGGTCGAAACTTCAAGCCCCAGAATATGAAATCTTGGAAAGACACAACTGGTGCATCTTTGAATAGTGCACAATCATCCTTGTGCAGGTTCGAGACTGCCATACAATCGGGATGAGGAGCATCATACCTCACCAATTAAGGTTGAAAATCACCAATTAAGGTTGAAAATAATTCTGAGGATGATCTCTCAGAGGAGGAATCTGAAGCTGAAGTCGAAGATGAAGTTTTTCAGTCCATGGATTCTGAACTACAAATAATTCTTTATAATTCTGCACAGCTCTGTCTTGCACATAACTCAAAACAAATACATATATTCTTCTTTTCCCTCAGCGTGGAAGGGGCCATGTCTCGAAATCATAAGGCTCTGACACCACATGAAGGATATTAAACAAAATAAACTGACATAATTTCTAGAGATATAAACACTGAAGAAAATAGTGTGGAAAAGGCTAGAGCCTCACTGTATTATATTCCTCACACTCTCAATGTAATGTACAATAATGTTTATGATACACATATAAATACACAAGGAATTTTGTCTCAATATAGTGCATCTATCTTGGACTGTTTCGTTGAGCAAATATCTCAACAAGACATTAATCTAGGAGTCTAACTAGTTGGAGAGAATATCTCAACCAACTAGAACTAAACTAACTCCTAACCATGAGGAGCAAACTCAATATAGAATGTTTGGATTAAATCAAGCTTTATTTATTTTAATTAATTTAATTATTTTAGACTTATAATTGTTATAAAAACATGAGAATGGGGCTAACAACTCAGGCAATTGATGGAAGCACTTAGGGGAAGCCCATGAAGGGAAACCGAGTAGAGGAAGTTGCATGCCCAAGCTCTTTCCTCCCAGAGATAGACTGTCTCAATTTTGGAAGAGGTTGCTGAAGAGGGTGAGAGGGGAAAAGAAAGAAGCAACCTTATGAATGTGTAGTCTAGTAGGATGGGGCCCAAGTAATTGAGTAGTTATGGTGCTACTTTCCTCAAGGACGAGACATTGTATTTAAGAGGGTGGGATGTTGTAAGAAGGAATCCTATTGGACCTAGAGAGGTCTTTATGAAAAGTTGTTTTGAGTGTGGAATTACTTGGGGAGTGTTTTGGTAGAGTTACCAGTACACATTGGTGGGGTGAGAATCTTTATACCCATTGGGTTTTGTGGCATGACAAGTGATTGTGCATATAAGTGAATAAAATTTCGATATGTGAACTTCTATCTTTTCCTAGTTTACTCTTGATTTCATGCTCTATGGTTATACTAAGAATTATTGTTATTAATATTGTTTAGTATGAAATGGAAAAAAATATATACAACAATATTTTAATGTGTCCTTCGGTTATGTTAGTTTCCCAAATCAAGATTGTCTAAGGGTCCTGGCTAGAGTGTAACAATCTTTACCCTATTTAATGGGCTTCAAGAATATATTGATCTAGGGTCGAGCCCACAAACCTCTGCAAACAAAATTGAAGTCAAATGTATATGTATGTATATATTTAAATCTTTTGAAGTATAATAAAGAAAACTCAATAAGTAAATATTACACTAAACAATTAGAGAAATTGACAGTAGTTATTTGTTGTTCAAAAGGTGGAAACAAGATTCTTAAGTCAACATTGTGCGATTTTGTGCACTAACAGAAATATACTGAATAAAATACAACGAATATAACCCTAAAAAAACTATGTAAAATTGGAAGGTAAACCAATCAACATTACTCATATGATTTGAATAGGCCAATAGAGAAACAACATCTACAGTTATTATTGTGTGGTGATCAACTCGCATTTAAATGACATAACTTAATATGTAATTGCCAGAGTAATACTTCACACCTACAAGAGAAGATTAATTGAAAAGAAAACCATAGAAGAAAATTATATAATACCCTTAAATTATTCCTGGTTAAATGTATAACAAAATATGGGCATGCATTTCACTTTAAGGATTTTAGCAACCCATATAACTTTATTCAAATAAGCTCTTCGCAAAATCTAACACAAAAGCATTGATATTTTATAAGAAGTCTTAAATTAAGGTTTATGATACAAAATACGACTTCGTAGGTGGCCTTAAGGGCCCATTAAAGTTTATAAACAAAGGTCGTGAGTTGCCATCAAACTCTTCACACAGAAGAAATAAATATTTTGAAAAAATCTAGGTTGGGGTTTTAACCCTAGGCTGTGATTAAAAAGCTCAAGAAATTTATGGTAAATACTCTTAACCCTAGGCTATAAGCCTTCACACTTAGAGAGCTTTTCCAAGGTCGAAATCTTGAAATTACAGTAAAGAAAAAATAAGAACCTGAAGAGTGATCAAAGATCCATATTAAATTTTCCAAAATCCATACTGATGACAAAGGGTCAGAACTTGTACCTTGCAACAAAATGACCCACATGGGGTTTGTTAATGTAAATTTGATTGAGAAATTTTTAAAAAATTGAAGCGTAAGATTAGGGTTTTAATTGTCTTGAGGGGTCGAAAACATGGCTACAATACCCTAAGAACAAAAAGGAAAAACATTATTCCTGAAAACAACACAAAAAAGATAGAGTGACAACAAATACGATTGTAGAACTTTACATACGTGTGTAAGGTACACTTACGGGCCAAATGTGAGCTCAAACAACTTAATGTCGAGACCTAGAAGTGGTCGAGGGGCAACATGAGCCTTGAAATGCCCTTGAAGGTTATCATTTGCGATCTACAAATGAAAATAAATTTGTGAGTAACCTGAAAAAAAGTTGATATGTAAGCAATGGAAACAAAAGATAAGCATACAAATAAATTCATAATGGTAGTAAAGGCCTTATCATTCATCATACTTGTATTGAGTGAAGTAAGCATACAAATCTTGCTAACGGTAGGAGGGACGGATGCAAATTGAGCATCGGTAAATAGGTAGGGGTAGAGTAGTTTCTATAATGGCTCACTCAATCTCCCCATTGTTGATTTGAAAAACCCTAAGCTCAATGCACTTAGTCGTTGATGCCTCATCTATCTAAGTGAAGCCTGACATTGTTTCAACTGAACTCCAATGTGTCATCTAACACTTCTATAAGATTCAATGAACCCCATATTAAAATAAAATCATATTGCATTGTGTTACATATCGTAGCACCATAAAAAGAAAGAGATAGACCTTATGATAAATAATAGTAAATCCAAGTCATGCATTGAACGAATTGAACCAATACTTTGAAGTCTAGATACAAATACTTCAATATCACAAGTCCCCTAACCCTGACACAAACAATAAACATTACCAAGAAGGCTCGACGAAGTGCATGGAAAGTGATTATAAGCGCATGTAATGTAATACATATATATGTTGTTGATAAAAGTTTAATCAAGAGATTATAAAACTTGATGGAAGGTAAAATTTAAAGTTTAGCAAAATATAGTTCAATAAATTAAATGGTAATCTTTTGACTTATGTGGGTTTAATGTTTAACATTGAGTTTAAAAAAAAAATGTTATAGTTATGGAGGCATGTTACAGGTGGAATTAGAGCCATGGTTTGAATATTGTGGCCTCAATAGAATCGAGTTTAAAAGTAACCAATTTTTTTCTATGTTTCTTAAGAATAGAAGAAAGAGGAGCTAGAAATATGACATCAATAACTATAGCACCAAGTTTTGTACCATTTCCTAGACCTAATCTAGGAATCTTGGTGCAACTGGGTGAAAAACCTCAGTCAAGATCTATAATGTTGTTTGAAACAATTCAATAACTAAGAGCAGAAATGTCCAACCTAATGGATTATAATGAATGATTATTGTGAGATAAAGAAATGATAGTTAAAAGCCTGACTGATAGGTAGAGTCAAAGGAAATCATCTGCAACACCTAACAATGGAAATAAAGCAGAAACATATAGGTAGAGAGAGGATAGTGTACCTAAGATAAGCCTTTCACATGAGTCTAGGAGTGGTAGAGATATTGATGAGGAGGAGTTGGAAAAAATTTATCAATAAAAGGATCAGAAACTAGTAAAAAGTTAGAGGATGGAGCTCCAAGGGGAATGTAAGAAAATCAAACCCCTAATGTTTGATGTTGAGACTGAAGAAGGAGTAGAGGCATGGTTGGTGAAAATTAACAAATATTTCTAGGTGTATGAATAATACTATAATTTGAAGGCTCATTTTGAAATTTATCAACTTCAAAGGAAGGCAGCCCTATGATGGGTGAAAATTAAGTAAGTTCATGGAATCGATAAGAATGAAGTGTTATGGGATAAATTTTGGCATAATTTTAAGAATAAATATTTAATTGATCAGTAGTTTTTTCCTCCAAGAAAACTCATAGTTTTCATTATGATGAAATAAGAAAATTACATGTTGTATGGTTCATATGATGTCATACAGAAAAAATTGATTCATATCATCCAAATCAGTGCCACCATTGTCGGATATAAGAAAAAAAATATATATGTCAAGCCATCAAAGTCCAGTGAGTATCCAATATATGGATGCAACTAAGTATATATAAAAGGAGGATTTCGAACTATGTCATAGTGTTCATAAGTGAAAAAAAAAGCTTCGTAATATATGATCATTCTTGTATATCTACCTCTGTGTGACATGTGTCCATGAAAGGTGTATGATAATCTTGGTACCGTGTGTTGTTGATTTTCTCTGTGATGTGCCAAGTACTAAACATTTGTTTCATTCCTTCTTTGGAAATTTGGTCTCTAGTATGATTCCACTCCCTATAAATATGATGACAAGAGAGGAAATCAAATCGAGTTTTGACGCGCGTCACGTCATCCAATATACTTCTGAGACTGTGTGTGTCTATGACATGTGGATTTGGAGGTGAACCAATCGATCATGAGTTTTGAATCACCAAGAATTTGTAGTTTTATGCATTGTTTCTCAAGTGCAAAAAGAAGTAGTAGTTTGAGATTATGTAATTCCACATAATTGTTGGAGCCTTGACCCAGACTAGACTTTAACTAAAAATAATGAGTTTTATATAGGTATAGAACAACCCCTCTACCATAGTGTCCCTGCTGTGAGGATCCATTGAAATAATACCATGCAAGTGTTCGATTGATGATTTCTAGAGTTATAATGCGAGGGGAAGAGGGGTTCTCATCTTTTGGGAGCATGGAATATATGGTCAAGGCCTGAGGCACAATTCTCTCCGGATAAAGGATCCATTGAAATAATACCATGCAAGTGTTCGATTGATGATTTCTAGAGTTATAATGTGAGGGGAAGAGGGGTTCTCATCTTTTGGGAGCATGGAATATATGGTCAAGGCCTGAGGCACAATTCTCTCCGGATAAAATGGTTGGTCCTGCAAATTGTTCCTGTTGTAGCCAATCCATATACCCTAGCACACCAGCAGAGGAATATTTTCTTTGTTTTTTTATTGATGATTCAATCCACCAGTTGACATGTGCTTGTGATATGGAGTTTCCGTACCATCTAATCGATGAAGAGAGGTTGAGATAAATGAAGTTCCATGCCATGGACCCTACCTGACAGTGTAGAAATAAATTCTCTTTGGATTCTTCATCGAGATGACCTAACAAACACCATGAGGGACGATGATAAGAATACTTCTTCAGATTTTGTCTAGTTGGTATTTTGTTTTCCATAATGAACCATAATAGAAATCGCGCTTCTGCAAGTTGCTTGAGTTGTAATGGTGATTTGTTTGTGTTGAAGTTAGTGTGTAATTTCCTATATATGTAATTTTTGAAATGAATAATATACAATGTGAGATTTATGTTATGAAAAATCACTCTCTGTTCTCTCTTCTATTTTTCTAATATAGTATCAAAGCGATAAAACCTGAGAACTACTTGCACGTGATTGTGTTGTTTTTTTTGAATTGTTTGTTTCGCCCTGTGATACACGGATCTAAATTTATGATCCTGTAATGTGATGTTTTTTCTCGAGCCCAACATACAAGAAGTAGTCTGCCCTATCGATTATGTTAAAGGCAATGTATATGCTGCAGAGTTGATGGTATGGATGGGACAATCTTCTCATTTTGATATGATATTCGTAGCATCAATGTGTCAACTCAAGATTGAGGAGAAGCAATTCTAGTTTCGATCTTAACGGAATTTGAAGATTAAGGAGTAGCGGATCTATGAAGTGGCTATAGTTGCAATCCGATTAGATTTAAGAGTGGCTATTTTTTTGTCAGAGTGAGGGTGTAAGAAACAGCGTGCCATCGTGTCACGTTTTGGGGATCAAATTCCAACATGGGCGGTGTAGGAGTAAAAAGCCAAAGATTTTACTCTTTGGGATCATCGTCCCGTTTCAAGGCTCAACTTTTATCTCCTTTGTGAGATCTGGGCTACATGAAGCTTTGTGAGATCTGCACTACGTGAAGCTTTGTAGTGTGACTCAAAAACAATACTTATTCAATTAGATAATATCCACAGAAAAAAGACTTCTTGAGAAAGCGAGAGAGAAAGCGTGGGAGAAGAACTGATCCATCGTTTCTGCAAGGTGAATAAAATTTGGCCCAATCTTCCACTACAGTCCAGGTTGTTGCACTTCAACTCTTTTTTGAGTTTGTAATTATACTGCCGTTAAGGTTGCTTTCATGTGTACTATTCAGCTTAAAGTGCTGCCAATCATTACATTTGGCACACGGTCAACCCTCATATCCACTCCATTTTAAAGGCCCTGCGTCATCAAATCCTTTAAGTTGGATACAACTATTGACTCAGAGAACTGACATTTTCATTTTCTTGTATGTGTAATTATTGGATATTACAAGAGGTTTGAGCTATACATGATACGACCAGATCTAAATCTTCATATATTTGTCTGCGTCAAACCTGTGCAAGTTTTCAAGACCTATGTGGAATGAGAAAACAAGGAAATATGACATATCAAGAAGGTGAAGAGCTTGGGAGGAAATTGGGCATTTCACGAGCGAATAAATCATGGCTGGGGTGATTTCTTTAGTTTCGTTTGTTTGTTTAAATGTGTCTTTTATTTCGTGGTGTGGGTTTCATATTTAGTTGTGTGTAAATTCAAATTATAGAAGGATTAATGGTTCTTAAACTGGAACCCCTTTCATCAAAAATATAAAATTTTGTGTGTTAGTAATTTCAGTTATGAAAAGGGTTGGTGGTTTTTAAAATGGAAGACCCGGTGTTTGAAACATCAATTCTTGTAAGGTCAAGTTGTTTGATCAACTTTTGAACACATTCCAATTGATGGATAGTCGAAACAGAAATATTTGACATATGGTGATTGGTCCATTGGATGGTTCATTACTTGATAACTGTTATTGTGGAAGCCCCGTCGAGCCGAGTTGTCAATATTGTTGATCCTGCAAATTTCATCAATGATGGTCAGAGGCAGTTACGTTCGAAAAGGAGGTCAATTAACAGCTTGAAGATGTGGTGGTGAAAGAGAAGTGTTTGTGAGGTTCCAGATTCAATCAAGACCAGTTAGACACATATTTATTTATTGTTGTAATATGTTTTCCATGTAAGCATTGAGGGAGGGTGTTGGAAGTAATGCCGCCATGTCATGTGTAGTTGTCATTAGAAGTTACGAGGAGTCAGCATTGTTTCCAATGTGTGAGTTGTAACGGTGATTTGTTTCTGTCGAAGTCAGTAATTTGTGTCTTATATATTTGTACCTGTGATGATGAATAAAAGTATCAATCAAGATTTATATCGTGTGTAATCTCTTTGTGCTCTAACTTCTATTTTTCTAATATGGTATCAGAGCTAGGAGAGCTCTAATATTGAAAATAAGATGTGAGATTTGTAAGAATAATTAATTATATTAGTTGTATCTTAGATGTGTCATTGTCTTTTTTGTTAGTGTGAATATTTTATGTGGATATTCCTATGTGTAGATCTGAGTGTTTTATAAAAATATTGGATGGAGTGCTTGCACATGTTGGCCAATTATTGAGAATGAACATCACTGAGAAGTGTCTTCCGATAAGGTAATTGATCTTGTAGACGAGCATTGGAATGAAAAACCATCTCTGGGAAATCAAAGAAAAAGGTAGCCAAGGGAAAACTATTCACTATTAGATCTGATTTGAACAAAGTTTCATCCAAATTATCTGCTAGATTTAGATTTGGAATTCCGATATCTACAGATGCTAGATATCTACAAGACATCAGGTATCTCATTCCCTATTTTGTTCTAATGGAAGACAATAGATATGTTTGATTGTCGGAAATAAAAAAAAGGAAGGTGAGATTATTGGAGCCATGTCCAGCACCTAAGCCATAAATTTCCACCACGTTCTATGGTTGTTCAACAGTTGAACACTATGTGGATGGCATCACTATTATTTGTTGCGAATGTTGTCTATTAAGGAGGTGCCATGGGAGTCAATTCCTAATTGAGAGGAGGAGCAACAAGTTGAATGCATTTCTTTGACCTGACAGATTCGTGGATCCATGTGTAGACCTCCACATACACAACGGGTAAGAAAATATAAGGAGATTTGACAAATTAGGTCCACAAAGTTATCACGACACAATTGGAGGGTATCATGTGCCTATGTGCTACAAAAATTATTCAATCATAGTTCTAAGTGAGCATTCAAGGTGAAGGCACATAAAGAGGAACATATATGCAAATGTTTGGTACAACAATCATTTCTTGCTTTGTTCACTTTAGGATTATTGTCTCAACTTTTTTGAATTTTTTATATTGTGTCCAAGTTTATTACGGAACTGGATGTATTATATGAGTTATAGGAGGTAAATGTTTTATTGTTTAATTTGGGTTCCTTTTTTAAAAATGATTTATGGTTCTTAGAGTGGAAGTCTCGGTGTTTGAAACACCAATTTTTCTGTGTTAGTAATTTTGGTTATAAAAAGGGTTGGTGGTTCTTAAAATGGAAACCCAGGTATCTGTTATCACTCAGAAATTTTCCCTAGAAGTTATCAGAAGAAGAAAAACACTGAGGTAACCACAAACCAGTCTTTTAAGTATAGGATCTAGCCAACCTATGACTCAGTGAGGCTCTCTCTATATGATTTAGCTTTGTTTTGCTGAGATTTTTAGGCTAGTTCTTAAAGTTCAGGGGGTTTTGATTTGTATTGAAGATTTGATGGTGTGATCCTTAAAATAGATGGATAGAATGATGTCTTTGGACTATTGGGATATGGATTCAAAGAAGGGCAACAAAACTAGGATTAACTCATTAAAGGGAGTGTTCAAAGGGCAAGCTAGCAGAGTAATGTGCAGTTCTTTGGGCCAAATGGGTGAAATAATCTTAACTAGGGTGAGAGAGCACTTAAGAATTCTCAAACCATGATTAAAATGAGGAACAAAGGATGATCATGAGAAAAGGGCAACTAAGAATCCTTTGCTATAGATGAGAGGAAGACTACCTAAAATAAGGAGAAATCAAGAATTCCTTAACTAAGATAATTAGCAGAAAACATTAAAATGCATAATAGTTAAAATAGAGTGCAATGAAGAAAATTTTGAGATATCATTCCATATTATAGCATTTAGATTTCAGATACATTAAATATTATGGAAAAGCTCTTAAAGAAATATTACAACACAAGAGAAAATACTTGTCTGTACTTTGCACTACACATGAATCCTATGAAATGTCTTTTCTTTATTCATTAATCCAGCTTGATGGTCTAAACAATGACACAATAGCTTACAATCTTTTGATCAAGAAAGTCTATAGAAATGTTTAAGAATCCACATCACATACTTTGAATTGTTGAGATTTTTCTGTAGGCAAAAATCTCTGAAGGATGACAACAATAGGGATTCAGTTCCTAGATTAGCTCCAGGTTGTTGGGAGGGAGTTAATGCCTCCTATATTTGATGTGAGGAAGTTATGAGGCTGTTAGATTCTCTATGCTATATAACAGGCAATCATTCGGATGATTTGCTAAGAGAGTGTGAGGATTTCTTGATGTAATCTCCAATTTGATTAATATATTCCTGATGCCTATGTTTGGTGGATGTAGCCCAGATTGGTTGGGTGAACCACGTTAAAAGCTATGTCTTATGTGCTTGTTTATTTTTCTGTTGTGTGTTTAATTAAGTTTGTTGTGCACCTGGTCCAACAATTGGTATCAGAGCATGTTGGAGGTGCTGGTGTGTGTCTGACTGCTGGAGGAGGAGTGCTGCGTGTGGAAGCTTACTGTCCAAACTGCCTGGAGAATGCCTGTCCACCTGCATGTGAATATTGATGCTGGAGCGAGTGCCTGGAGGTTTTTGATACCGGGTATGTTTATTTTTAATTGCGGGTGCGCTATGTTAATTGCGTGGAGCCTGACTTGTTTTGTTAAATCACTGGTGGGTGTTGTATTGCTGGTGCATATGACCGAATGTCATTCGTATGAAATTACCCCTGCATGTTGTTAAATTTCCCCTGCATTGTTCTTTGTTACTTGCCCGAAATCTGGTGCGAATTTTCTGAGTGGTGCGTATTACATACTGTTTAAAAACTTTCATAATTTTAAGAACGAACGGCAAGGCATTCATGTTTATGCACATGCAAGGGAAATGGTCACTGAAACCCACGGTTTTGAACACATGTTTACCGAATGAGCTTCGTTCGCCATTATGTGCTTCTGCTCTTTAAAGCTTTCATATTTTGTGGCTGATGGGAGAGTTGTGGATGGATCCAAAGACTCCTGGTTCAAAGATTCGGTGCCCTTATTTTGTCAAGATTTATTGCCCAAGTTTTGATGACTGAAACGATAACTCCCATCGCGGTGAAACTATGTGGAATGGTTGTCATGTAGTCGCAGTCTAGTCAAAAGCAAAAATTAAAGAGTTTCACAGAAATTCTGTCCAGTGGGTGTCGTGATCGATAGAAAAAGTGAAGTTACAAAGCAGTGTATATCCATAATTCTTTGAAAGGGGCGCATTGCAAATTTTTTTTTATTTTGAATTGCTTTCATATGAACATTGGCTTGATTGTTGGCAGAGGCAGTAATTATTATTATTTTTTTAAGTGCAAACAAAGGCAGAAGCAAAAAATATTTTTTTTTGTGAAGTGCAGAAAAAGGGCAGTTTTTTTTTTTAATTGCATAAGTACAAAGGCACATGCAGATTTTTTTTTTATGTAAACTCAAAGGAATAGGCAGATTTTTTGTGTAAAATCAAAGGCATTGGCAATTTTTTTTTTGCTGGTTGGATATTGGAGATTATTGTGTTTTTTTGTTGATACAAATGGCGAAAACTCAAAGTGCCCGGTT
>APFE030512635.1:34768-54495 GCA_000404065.3 Pinus taeda
TGAAAAAGAAGTCTGATGTTTTTACAGTTTTCAAGCAGTTTAGAGCATTGGTAGAAAACAACACTGGTAGAACTATAAAATGTTTAAGAACTGACAATGGTGGTGAGTTTTCCTCCAAGGATTTTGACAGCTATTGCAAGGATTCAGGGATCGAGAGACATAAGACCACGGTTTATAATCCTCGGCAGAATGGAGTTGCTGAACGCATGAACATGACTCTTCTAGAGAGCAAGGTGTATGTTGAGTAACGTCGGGTTGCCGAAGGAGTTGTGGACGGAAGCAGTGGCAACTGCTTGTTATGTGATAAACCAATCTCCATCAACGACAATAGACTGCAAGGTTCCGCAAGAGGTATGGAAAGGACACCCTTGTGACTATTCTAAACTCAGAGTGTTTGGTTGTGATGCATATGCTCTAGTGCCTAAACATCAGCGAACTAAATTAGATCCGAAATCGAAAAGGTATATCTTTGTTGGGTATGGTGATGGAACAAAGGGATTTATATTGTGGGATCTTACTACCCGCAAAATCATCATCAACAGAGATGTAAGGTTTAATGAATCCTCTCTTGTACAATTAGATGTAGATAGAAGATTGAAACAGGATGATGTATCTGATTTCCAGCATATTCAGTTTGACAGCTTTTCTAATGATAGTCATAACGACCATAGTTCAGATTCTAGTCATGAACAGGTTTCAGAATCAGATTATGAACAGGGTTCAGATGGAGGACATGAACAGGTCTCAGATGGCGATCATGAAGAAATTCCTACAGTTGATAGACAACCCATTGTGGAAGCACCAGAAACATTCTTAAGGAGATCTACAAGGATCAAACGCCATCTGAGAAGGTATGATGATTCAGTTGCTTTGATCGCTAATGATGATGAACCTTTGTGTTATCAGGAAGCTGTAGAAGGTTCAAATAGTGACAAATGGAAAGCAACCATGAAGGAAGAAATGATGGCCTTAAGTAAAAACGGCACATGGGATCTGGTGGAGCTTCCGAAAGGCAGGAAAACTGTGGGATGCAAGTGGGTGTTCAAGCTGAAACGGGGTGTGAATGATACGGAAGACAGGTACAAAGCTCGGCTGGTTGCAAAAGGATTTTCTCAGAAAGTTGGCATAGACTTTCATGAGATATTTTCACCAGTGGTTAAAATTGTTTCAATTAGAATTGTGTTAGCATTAGTGGCTTTGTTTGATTTGGAGTTGCAGCAATTAGATGTTAAGACTGCATTTCTACATGGTGATTTAGATGAGGAAATATATATGGAACAACCGGAAGGGTTTTTTCAGCATCGCAATGCGAAATTTGTCTGTAGGCTCAAGAAGTCATTATATGGCCTGAAGCAGTCGCCTCGGCAGTGGTATAAGAAGTTTGATTCTTTCATGTTGAGTCAGAAATATGTTAGAAGTGAATATGATCATTGTGTTTATTTAAAACAGTTGAATAATGGCATGTTCATTATCTTAGTGTTATATGTTGATGATATGCTTTTAGCAAGCAAAAGCATTGAAGAAATCAACAGGTTGAAGACTCAGATGGCAAGGACGTTTGATATGAAAGATCTAGGAGCCGCAAGACAGATTTTGGGCATGGAGATTTTCAGAGACAGGGGCAATGGTAAGCTGTGGCTATCACAACAGAAGTATGTTGAGAAAATACTTTTGAGGTTTGGTATGAACAATGTGAAGCCTGTGTCGATCCCTTTAGCTTCCCATTTTAAGCTTTCTTCGAGTTTATGTCCTAATACAGATGAAGAAAAGGATTATATGTCTCGAATTCCATATGCCAATGTAGTAGGGTGTTTAATGTATGCGATGGTTTGTACGCGACCAGATATTTCTCATGCAGTTGGGGTTGTCAGCAGGTACATGGAAAATCCGGGTAAAGAACACTGGTCAGCAGTGAAATGGGTGCTTCGGTACTTGAGAGGCACAAGTAGTTATTGTATTTCTTACAATAAGAGTAGTGAATTTGTTTGCGAATATGTTGATTCCGATTTTGCGGGTGATTTGGATAAGAGAAGGTCAACTTCAGGGTACGTCTTTACTCTTGCAGGTGGAGCTATCAGCTAGATGTCAAAGCTACAGAACATTGTTGCTTTGTCTACTACTAAAGCAGAATACATTGCTGCTTCTCATGCTTGCAAAGAGGCGGTTTGGTTGAAAGGTTTGCTTGGTGAGTTTGGTAGGTTACAGGACAACATCAGGTTACTTTGTGATAGTCAAAGTGTAATACATTTGGCTAAGAATCCGGCCTATCATAGTAAATCAAAGCATATTCCAATTAAGTACCATTTTGTAAGACAGGTTATCACTGAAAGGGGAGTCTCTCTTGAAAAGGTGCATACAAAGGAAAACTGTGCAGACATGTTCATGAAACCAGTTTTGTTGGAGAAGCTACGCTGGTGTTTGGCTTCTCTTGGCTTGCAGAAAAGATAAAATAATAATAACAGGGCATCAGGCGAATTGTTGTCAAGGTGGAGATTGTTGAGATTTTTTTGTAGGCAAAAATCTCTGAAGGATGACAACAATAGGGATTCAGTTCCTAGATTAGCTCCAGGTTGTTGGGAGGGAGTTAATGCCTCCTATATTTGATGTGAGGGAGTTATGAGGCTGTTAGAATCTCTAGGCTATATAATAGGCAATCATTCGGATGATTTACTAAGAGTGTGTGAGGATTTCTTGATGTAATCTCCAATTTGATTAATATATTCCTGATGCCTATGTTTGGTGGATGTAGCCCAGATTGGTTGGGTGAACCACGTTAAAAGCTGTGTCTTATGTGCTTGTTTATTTTTTTGCTGCGTGTTTAATTAAGTTTGTTGTGCACCTGATCCAACATGAATTGTGAAGTATTTATACAAAAAATTATTACAAAAGATCTCAATCTAACTTGAGATTTAATCGAGGAAATACAAATATCTTCTTGCAAGAAAATAGAGACAACTATTGAATTGTTTCATGTTGTCCATTTTTATTTGGTACTACTGTCTTTTATAGTTGGATTTGTAGGCCTTTGTTCTGGCTTACAGTTGTGGTCTTTCGTGCTGGAATCTTCTTCAACTTTTATCTTTCCCCTGATACTCTTTGACCATGTTGCCCTGTTTTCATCTGTTGACCATGTTGCCCTATTCTCATTTTTACTGTGTAGTAACTTTTTGCTATAAATTTTTCACAGTAAATCAGTCATATTTTTCCACCATTCTACATCAAGTACGTTGACATTCATCATCCTCCTATAGATCTCACCTGCTTCAGTATACTTGGAAAAATTGGGTTTAGTGAGGAATAAGTGTTTTATCTCATGCTCAAGGAAAAACAAGTTTTCAAATCTGTTGTACAAAACTTTTCCTGTTGGCAGTTCTTTTATGGATGAAGTGCCAGCTTGTTCCTTAGCCAACTGTTTGATTTTATTACCATATTCCAATTGTGTCATGCGTTTATCATTAACAACTAATGGACTAGGAAATCTTTTCTCCCTCAAAATTTGGACTTTAGCCATGAAGCTATCAATGGCTACCTGCATGTTGTGGCACTTTTATTCTAAGTTTAGCATTAGGTTTCTTTTGGAAAGGACTTTCCTTATTTCCAAAATGGTTTCAGTCATGTCCTCTATGTCCAGTTCATGGAGCTCGTACCTATTCTTGTTGTTGAGGAAGTGGATGAGTCTATTTGTGTCCTCAGGCTTGTCTCCCAACTCCTCCTTCACTTTCTAGATAGCTTCTGTAGCTATCTTTATTAATATTGTTTGTTCAAAAATAACTTGAATTGATGGCCAAATATCATTGACAGAGTCAATGATATTGGCCCATAACAGTTCTTTGGCTTGCCCAAGGGGTTTCTCCAATGTCAGGTCTTTTTCTAAGGCTTTGACCTTTTCACTCATCCTATTTGCTTTTTGTGTCTCTTCCTTTTGCATAGTCTATGCAAGTTTATAATCAGTCTCCAAACTTGCCATCTTTTCCTTTAGTATTTTCATTTATGTAGGCTGAATTGACATCTCTCCCATGGATTTAACTAATTATGTAGCCTTTTCTCCTGATGCATCTTCTACTATTGCAGATTTTGCTATTACTGGCAATGCTGTGGCAGGTGGAGCTGTTGGTGCCAGTGAAGCTGCCAGTGTAGAAGGGGCTGTTGTAGACGTAGTAGGGATGACATTTACAAAAGTTGATGCAATGTCAGTTTGCTTTAGTTGGATCAAGCTATCCAATTCTTTTTCTGTCTCTTTTAGTTGATCATTGAGTTTTAGGACCACTTCCATCAACTCTTTATGTTTGGTTTGGTTCTCTAAGACTTCTAAAGTTTGAGGATGTTGCAGTTGGGGTATTTTTAATTGCCTCTTAAGTGCCTCAATATCATTGTTTTTCTTCTTTATAAGATGCTCTATAGCTTTAATATCCTTGGGATCGTGTCCCAATCCAATCACTAAGTTCTCTAAGGACTTGATCCTGGTATCCTTGGCTTGTGAGGAGGCCTTCTCTAACTGAAACTATGTCGAAATGTTGTTCAAATAGTTTTGTAGCTGATGAGTAACTGTAGCTTTAGCTGTTAGGATGGAGTATATCATCTCTCTAGCCTATATATGTGGTTCAATATGATCTATGGGATGAATATCCCTTGCCAACACATTAAAGTCAACCTTTTTGAAATCAGATGATGTCTTGGGTTGCTCTGTTGTAGGTTTGATGAAGGACATTTGCAGCTTTCGCTCTTTAATGTCAAAGGATGACATTAGCCTTGCTTGATTTGTGGGAGTGAGATTTTGGTATTGCACATATGTTTGGGCTTTAAGCCTCTCATTTCTCTTTTTGATTTCCTTATACCTTTCCTTTATATCCTAGTCTTTGTCAGCAAGCCCACTAAAGGAAGACACTTCCACACTAAGCTGCCTTTCCAACATCTAAGTCTGTGATGTGGAAGGCTCTTGTATGTCTTTAGATGGAGTAGTGGGCCTACTTCTTTCTACCTCTATGTTGGTAACATGTGCTGATCCTCCTATATATTCTTGTTCAGAGGCCAGATTAAGCCTTTGCCTCTTGTTGTGACATGTTTCCTGTTGCAAATTAGAGGTGTCCATTCCTAAAGTGGAAGCTCCCTCTCTATTTCTTTTTGTATTTTTCTCCTCATTCCGATGAGTCTGCATGACTGGAGGGGTGATAATGGCTCTTTCTTGCTCTTCTGGTACCTGCAAGAAAGTGCTCTCATTAAGTTGCTTTTCCAAATCAATCAGAGCTTTTTCTTCATCTACCCATGTGATGTCTCTGTCTACTAAAGTATTCTCTGCCCATTCTGTTTGATTTGCATATGCCTCTCTTTCTGGTATGGGGTGGTGGATGAAAGGTCATAGCTTGAATTTTTGCCTTTTCTTGGTAATGAATTCGAAAGGGTCATATCTCCATACAAAACTCCTTTGGAATTTCATTCTTTGCAGGATCAGGTCTGCCTCTTTCCCTCCCTCTCTAGAATTGTATATGAAGGGACCTAATTGGTCTTTGATTTTGAAATAGGCCTTCTTATTTGCATTGAAAAAGTTGACTTCATTTGCATTGATAATTTGCCTATAATATTCTGAGGAAAACAACCTCATAGGGAGGTATCTTCGCAATTTATATCGTGTAAGCAGGCAGCCATATATTGTGATTTCTGTGTGGTTTTGGTAAAGGTACCAATCACCCACTTTGGTTTTCTTGGAAAGATGGAGGACTCTTTTTATCTCTGGACTTATCTTAGGTAGAGGATTTCCAGTGAGCATAGTCATTATTGGATACACAAAATAATCTATGACGTTTTAGTATGTACATGGTGATCTAAACTCATGGAAAAGTGGGGTCCAAAAAATGACAAATCTAGGTTGGCCCCTAGTATCAAGCTTCTGGAGAGTGAAAGGAAACTTATATGAGTGATAGTACAAAAATAGATGGTACAATATATAATATTATTTGAATACCCTCTCATTACCCATTCTTGTGAATTTCTCATGCATTCTATCAGCTATAAAACTGGCAATGTCACATATGATTGAAGGAGGATGCCCTCGGGTATAAATGGACATGAAAGCAAGAATAAGTTCATCAATGTATTCACTGGTAGAGTAACCCAAAACACAGGATATCATGGTTACAATGTTCTGGCCCAATTTAGAGACAATAGTTGCCACATATGGAGGGGTATAATTAGGGACATGTTTCTCCTCTCTAATGAAGCTTTGGAACAATTCGACCAACCTTGAGGTGCTTATCCTGGGATACTAGTCCAACAGGTCTCCAATTGAGAGTGGGGTTAAGTTTGGCCCTGGTTGGAACTGTAACATTTCATTAATGGAGTTGGTTGTGATAGTGAAAAGGACCTTTTGCTCATGAGACATTACGCTGCTATGGTTGGGGACGTAGAATGCATAACACATATGAAAAACTTCTCGAATGATATGAACTTGGGGGAAGTGGTATCTATGTAAATTCGACTCCCAGGGATCAATATCATCTGTATGGTTCGGATGTTTGTCTTTGCTTAAACAATGAATTTCAAGCAGGAGCTCTATTGCAGTTGTGTCTTTGATTTGGAAATCCCTGTTAGCCAGGGGAAGGTTGTCAAGGTCTAGGTATGGAGTAGTAATGGGTCTGACGTCCATGGTGATAGGGCTAGCCATAATTCAGTTCTTGTGGATTTGACTTATGCTCCAAGGTGTTTTTATCCAAGGTTTTGGGATTTTTCAGAGGGTTTAGGCAAGCAATTTCATTAGTTCACAGTTTTTTTACTCAATTTCTTAATTTAAAATATTGCACAGGACAAAGGTTTTGAAATTTTGTAAATTTTGTAGGGGTAAGAGGTATTTCGTGGTGAAATACCTAGAATTGGGTGATTTGGCTCTGAAATTGATGGTTCACGGCAACTGCAATAGTTGGTGTAGTCCTGGTACAATCTGAAAAGGTTGGTTGGGCTGTCTGCAATGTCTTCTAGTGCGGAATTGGAATTGTATGGGTAATTTCGAAGTTTTCAGTGGTCGCAATGGTTTACATGGCTTACAGAGAGAATGCATGGAAAAAAGGGCGAAAGAGGGCTTCACAGCCTTTTATAGAGAAAATCATTAATTTTGGCGGGTTTCACTTTTGGATGAAGAGTTGACGGTTTTTCAGTTGAGTGGGGGAAGCAGTTTCGGAGGGCCATCACACAACTTTTGTGGTGTGGGTGGTATTCAGGAGGGGTCACCTGATGCCATACATCATCTGACGTGTAGCATCAGGGGTTAGGAGGAAAACCACTTTATTGGGCAGTTATTGTTTAGCCATTGGGCTCGGTCAATATGATTGTGCGTTGTTGAATGTGGGCGGGGGAGGGGGGGGGAATGATCAATGGTAGTCGGGAGGCGAAGATGTGTAGGGGAAAATGACAGGGGGTTGATCGGGGGCCCAAGGATGTAGTTATGGTGGTTTGGGATTAGTTTAGGGACTAATCCAAGGTTAAGTAATCAGGCCGAGCTTTAATGAGGGATTAGGGAGTCGAGGAGGCCGATGTAGGATTGACTTAAATTTTATTGGGGTTACGTAAATCAAGTGAAATTATATCGGGATAATGGGTAGTTTATGTTAGTTTTTATTTAAACTAAGGGGTTGGGGTATTTTATATAGGGTTTTAATTATTTACTGGGAAAGGGTTATCCTGGATTTATATTAGATTTAGTTAATTAATATGAAAATGATGGTGGAGTGGGTTTTCATAAGTAAAAAGGGGTAAAGTGTATGCACTTGCACATTTTGATTTATACTTAGGATAAAAGCTTTTGGTGGATTTTTTGGTGAAATAGGATTTACATGGTGGGCGAGTCACTTTTCCTAAGTAAATGGTGTTTAAACCTTAGGAAAAAGAGATTTTCTTAGTTTAAAGTGGGAAAATGGAATTTTATGAAGGGGGATGTGTTTTTATGAAGGGGGTTCTAGTACTTGTCCCCCTAAGTCATTAAGCCGAGGGTCCGATCCCTCCAAAAGTTAGAGAAATTCTCTGAGCCTTTTTTGCTTGCAAGATTTAAGTACAAGAATTTATCTATGGGAAATTAGTGAAGTGAAGGGGTGAAATGAATGAAGGAGATGTTATATAAACCATATTCTAAACCATTGTCTTTATTATTTTTACTGATTATGCATATTGGAATGATGCATTTAAAACAATGACATAAGTGCTTTTATGTAATCACATGATATTTCAACAACCTTTCCATTACTTACCCAGTTACCTACCCTACCATTTTTTCTTCACTTTCTTTGGGTTCATTTAGGCTAGAAAATCCTTATCAATCTTTTTCTTTTCTTTACAATGTAAACTATGTAATTCTAACCTTATATTATCCAAGGGCTCAGATTAAATTGATGAGCTCCTTTTATTCACTCTACCTATCTAATGATTTGCCAATATTACAATGTTTGGTTAGATTTTATTCTCTATCTATAAACATAAAATTCAAAACATGAAATAGCCAAGTTTAAACATTTTGACTATCATGGATTATGGCATGAGTAACAAGCTGCACACAATCATTTATTATGCACAAAAGTAGATAGTAGTGGCATTTTCACTTTCTCACTTCCATGGTCTCTTTTTTTCTTCAGGGGTTCATATATTTTCATTTTTTGGACCTTTTTCTTATTCTTTTGTCCTTTGATTATTCTTTTAGGACATACCCTCTTTACATTTTTTAATATTTTAATATGGAAAACATTTGCAGAAAGCGAAGGTATGTAAAATATTACAAGGCTTAACCTTAGTCATTCAAAATTATGACTCCTATTGGTATAGTAACCTAATAGTATCCAAAACATCACTTCTTATAAGGTTAAGTTGTTTGATCAACTTTTAAACACATTTTGTATCTAGAACTCCATCCTAGCAACTAACGGATAGTGGAAAGTGAAATGTCTGGTAGATGGTGGTTGGTCCATAGGATGGTTCATTACTTGACATATCTTATTGCAGAAGCCTCGACGAGACAATTTGTCAATATTGTTGATCATGCAAAGTTTATCAACGATGGTCAGAGGCAGTTACATTTTAAATGGAGGTCAATTAACAACTTCAAGATGTGGTGGTGAAAGAGTAGAGTTTGCAAGATCCCAGAGTGGA
Source organism: Pinus taeda (assembly GCA_000404065.3). NCBI lineage: Eukaryota > Viridiplantae > Streptophyta > Pinopsida > Pinales > Pinaceae > Pinus > Pinus taeda. The sequence goes on from APFE030512635.1 coordinate 43,892, forward strand.
TGAGGGTGCTAATCAAGACCAATCAGACATATATTTATTTATTGTTGTAATATGTTTTCCATGTAAGAATTCAGGGAGGGTGTTGGAACTAATGCTTCCATGTCATGTGTAGCTTTCATTAGGAGTTACGATGAGTGAGTCCTGTTTCCAATGTGTGAGTTGTAATGGTGATCTGTTTGTGTCGAAGTCAGCGTGTAATTTGCTATATATGTAATTGTTGAAATGAATAATATACAGTGTGAGATTTGTGTTGTGAAAAATCACTTTCTTCTCTCACTTCTATTTTTCTAATAACCATGGGTCGACTCCAATACAAACATGGTTTCTAGAGCCAATGTGCTAAGGTAATCCTATAATAATGAGGGGAAATGACTTAAGGCCCACTTTCCAAATGGTGGAGATATTTGGTATCAATTCATTGGGGAGTCAAATCCATTGTTAATAGATAGAGGGGTGATGTATTTTTGTTGTGTCACTTCTATCAAGAGGCTATTTGTAGTGATTAACCTCCATCCAACCTTTATTGCCAAGGCTTGCGAAAAACAATGTAGGTCCTTTAGAGCCCATCCTCCCCATGCCTTTGGGAGGGCAATTTTTTCCCATATGACCCAAGCAAAGGTGCATCCCTCCTTTTTTCCACACCATAGGAAGCCATAACAAATCCGCTAAACGATATTTAGAATTCCTTTTGGAATCCAAGATAGGGACATCCAGAACACAGCGTGGCTTCAATGACTGATTTAATGAGAATAAGTCTACCTACTCTAGATAACCACTTGTGGCGCTAGGATTTAATTTTACTATCAATTTTAGTCACAAGCCCTATCGAATATGCCTTTCGGTAGGCATTAGGCTTGAGTTTAAAACCAAGGTATTTCATTCCTTATTCAAGGTGAATGAAAGTGAATGTATAGATGTTTCGAGCATGAGTGAGTTCAATATCTACGCATTTACAATAGGTGATAGTAGACTTTTGTTGATTTTTAGACATACTTGTAGCATTGCAAAAGGTGTTTAATGGCAAAAGTGTCTTCAGACACACATTTTTATTAATCAGAAAAGAAATTACATAATAATTTTTTGAGAGTTTACACACACACTCCAACACTCATGCACTCAGGAGAATGAGCTATATATAAGCTTAAGTTCCTAACCTATTCCAATTATGGACTACTTATTAAATTAACAAGTGTCCATTTACAAGAAATGCAATTCTAACCAATCTACTATCTCTACTCCTAAATTGGAGCCTTAGATATGACATTATTCTAGATGTCATATCTTCTACAACAATATTCTATTTCTAAGTGTCTCCAATATTTATTTAAATATTCTAAATAAATAAATATTCTATCCTCACTTTGTGAACTATGAATTATATATTTTGGATCATCTAACATTCCCCTTTATCATCCAAAAATACATTACAGCATATACCAAGTTTATCTATGAAATTAGTAAATTTTTTCCTGCCAAGTGGTTTTCTGAAAATATCGGAGACTTGATCTTCTAAAGGACAATAAACTGACTTGATGACGTCCTTGGTAATGAGAGATATGATGTGATGAGACTTGGTGTCCGCATGTTTTGTTTTGGAATAAGTACCTAGATTCTTGGCAAGCTTTATGGCAGACTAGTTGTCGATGAATAATGATGTAGCTTCTGCTTGAGGAATGCCCAAATCTTGCCAAAATCTGCGCAACCATAAAATATTACATGATGCTTCCCATGCTAATATGTATTCTGCTTCGGTTGAAGAAGTGGCCACTGTAGCTTTCTTCTTGAAACTCCAAGATATGGAAACTGAACCCATGTTCATTCAATAACCAGAGGTTGATGCTCAATCATCAATACTGTGAGCAAAGTCGGCATCTGAAAATCCACCAAGTACAAAGTTTTTAGTCTGTTGTAAAGAAGACCAAAATATTTTGTTCCTTGGATATATCATAGAACCCTTTTGGATGCATTACAATGGTTGTCTCGTTGTTCCTACATAAAACGTGAAAGAATACTAACTGCATAAGATATATCTGGTCGAGTGGTTGTCAGATAAATCAGGCTACCAATCAACTGTCTATAAGTAGTGATGTCCACCTTTTCCCCCCTTCAAATTTTGAAAGTTTCAAGTTTTGTTCCATGGGGGTAAGAATGGACTTGCAATCTTGCATTCCAAACCACTAAAGAACTTTTGCTTCATACTTACTCTCAGAAAGGAAAATATGATGTGGACGTTGGAATACTTCAAATCCAAGATAGTAGTGAAGTAGTCACAAACCTGTCATCTTAAATCTTGCATGTAACTCCTTTTTCACCTATACAATATGATCATCATTGTATCCAATAATTATCGAGTCATATACGTACATAACCAGAATCACCAGATCTTTACCTTGTTGATGTAAATATAAAGTATCATCAGATTCACTTCGTTGAAAGCCAATTTTGGGAAGGTATTCATCGATTTTGGCATAACAAGCTTGTGGAGTTTGTTTTAACCCATATAAAGCCTTAATCTGTTTACAAACTATATGTTCTTTCCCGTCAATTTCAAAACCTGGTGGTTGTGCCATATATACATCTTTCTGTAAATATCCATTGAGGAAAGCACTCTTTACATCCATCTGATGAACTTTCCATCCTTTTGGTGCTGCTAATGCGAGTGTTAAGCAAATGGTGTTCCATTTTGTAGTAGGAGAAAAAGTTTCCTCATAATCAATGCCTTCCTGCTACGCAAAACCCTTAGCCACAAGTATAGCTTTGTACTTGTCGATGTCTCCATTTTTCTTGTACTTAATTCTATAAACTGATTTGCATACGATGAGTTTAACACTTTGAGGACAATCAACAAGTTTCCAAGTGTTTTTGTCTTGAACTGTCGTATATTCTTCAACCATAGCTTGTTTCCATTCTTTATATTTTACTACCTCTTTGTACGTGGAGGGTTCAGTACAATCATTCGTGATCAAGGAAAAATTTCATTCATTCCTTGTGGACCCCCTTGTTCCTATTTTATTTTTCTCATCAGGCTTTACATCTTTCAAAAAGTTGAAAAACCCATTTTGAAAATTGATGTTCACTTGTTTGAGATTCTGAAAATTCACAATCATTATGAAGAGGTATAATTTTAAGAGAGGTGTTGATCAACTGTAGATTCTGGGTGCGGAGAATCAGTATCAGAAGAACTACTGCTACAAGGAGATTCTGATGAACTGCCAGAAGACCTAGACTATGTTGGTGAAGTATATGGATTGGATGAATCATCTTCAGAGGAAGGACAATCAATTTCATACCAATTTTATGAATCTGGTTGACTTTGAATGTCTCCTTTCCTTTTATCTCCTTTTGTTTCCAATTTCTGAAGAAGATGTTCTATTTCTTCAGCACTTTTACTCTCAGTTTCATAAAAAGTTACATCTCTACTGACAATAAATTTCCCATTTGACAAAAGAATGTACCCTTTATTCTCATATGAATATCCAATCATTGTTCATTTCAAACTTCATGAGTCGAGCTTAGTTCATTTTTATTTTGGAACTAAGGCATAACACATGGAACCAAAAAATAGAAGGTGTTTAAATTTAGATGTGAAACCAAACCATGCTTCATAAGGTGTCATTCCATCCAAAGAAGTAGTGGGACACATTTTCCTCATGTAAACAATTGTATGGATTGCTTCTACTCGATATATAGGACTTAACTTTTTAAATGTTAACATCAATCTCACCATTCCTAACAAAGTGCGATTCATTCTTTCTACTACTCACCTTTAATATGGAGTGTATACATTTGTAAGATGTCGTCTGATCCCATTGTCTCTGTAATAACTTTGGAATTCATTTTAAGTGAAGTCTCCTCCATTGTTACTTCTAAGAGTGCCAATCTTTTCTTTGAATCCATTTTTAACAAGTTGATGAAAAGTTTTAAACTTTTAAAATGCCTCTCACTTATGCTTCAAGAAGTAAACCCATGTCATTTTGCTGAAGTCATTAATAAAGAGTAAGAAATATTTGCAACCTCATAGAGAAGCTTGCAAGGGTCCAGAAATATCACTATGTACTAATTGCAAACACCTATTTTCTTGCCATGAACTTGTTGGGAAAGTCTCTTGACTTTGTTTTCCATAAATGCAAGCTTCACACCTTGCATTTTCTTTCTTGAAGGTAGGAAGTCCCTTAACCATTCCTTGTTTTTGCAATTGAGAGAGACTGTCAAAGTTTAGATGTCCATATCTGACATGCCATAATCTAATAGGTGAAATGTTTGCGCTTGTTGCCCCTACAAAGTTAGAATTCCTCAAAATAATTGTTCCTTTCATTCATAATAGTTTTTCATCTTCATATCCTGTTATCATTGTTTTCATGTTTTATTTGATTGAATTAATTTTAACTAGTCCATCCTCCAAAACCACTTGATGTCCAACTTGTTGGAACGAGACTAAAGACAACAATTTCTTTTTAAAGTTGGGTACATACCATACACTTCAAATCAATATTTCTCCAATGTCAGGAAGATAAACTTTAACGACACATTTTCCATAAGGAGTATGTTTTGTATCATCAACAAGAAATATTTAACTAAGGTGCAAAAGAATTCTTGTAAAAATGTCATGTGTTGAGTTGCCCCTGTATCTAAAATCCATGCATCTACATAATCACTTTTAAGGAAAGTGGACAATAATGCTGTTGATTCTGAGATTTGACTTGATGTGAAGAGATATTTTGAATCATCATTGTCTTGATGAGTGGAAAATTGAGCTGTTTTTTGATGGAACTTTGGAATTTTTTCAATGGAAGTTCTACAACCTTCTGCAAAATGGCCCACTTGTTACATCTTCTGCAAACAATTTGATTCAAGTCTTTGCCTCTTCCTTGATACTGTCCTTTGCCTCTGCTTTGACCTCTGCTTTGAGTTTTCCCTCTGCCTTGACTTTGACCTCTTCCTTGATTGTTTCCTCTAACTTGAAAGTTGCCTCTGTTTTGAAAGTTTCCTTTGGCTTTATTGTTTCCTCTTCCTTAAAAGTTTCATCTACTTTGGCTTCTTCCATGACCTTTCCCACTATGTGTTGTTTGATGTTGATTGAAATTTCCTCTTCCTCTATCTCTAGAATTGTCAGTTCATGATTTACTTGTGCTTGCCTCTGTGAAGAAGACATCTTCTCCTTGTTTCTTCTTCCCAAAAGTTTTGTTGTGTTGAGACAACATGTCACATAGCTCATCAAATATTAATTTATCTAACTTTTCGGTCACTTGTAGAGTTTCCAAAAAATGTTTGTAAGAAGAAGGCAATCAAGAAATTAGAATTGTGGTCATGAAACTATCATCTACTATTCGAAATCCAACTTTTACTATTTCTTGCTTAATATTTTTAAGCCTAGAGATATACTCAAGGACATATCCTCCTTCAGCTACTTTTTGTTAAAGCAACTTAAGTTGTAGATCAACCCTTTTTTATTGAGGTTGTGTATCAAATAGATATCTGAAAGTACGAAAAGTAGACCATGCATCTGAGGCATTTGCAATATGAATATACATCTCATATTTCATTGAAGACTTTATAAGAGCTAGTGCCTTGACATTTTTAACTTCCCATTTTGCAAGTGAACTTACATCGATAGGTTTATTAGTCTTAATATGTCCATCACATATGTCCTTCCACAATTCATTATATATTAGAGTGATTTCAATGAGACTTTTCCATGTCTTGTATGATTTTACCCCTTCAAGCTTATCAGAATGAGAGAACAGATTAATTAACTTCGACATTATAGGTTTGAAGCTTTGCAACAAAAGGAATCAAGAATAGGAAAGAGATGAATAACACGTCACACAAAACATACCACGCAAAAATGATCTATCGAGGCTTGCCCTTGACCCTTATATAGTCATTGGAGGAGAAAAATAACTGATCTTTACACTTGGCTCTATTCAATTTCTCTTAAGAATTTATAATGAAAACTTTCAAAAGTTGACTGATTTACAATCCCCTTGCAAATTTTTGTGCAAAAAGTATTTTAACCCCCCCCCCTCAAAGTAAAAAAATTACTTTGAGTTACAATGTCACTCTTATCTCTCCAAAATAGAAAACGAAAAATTACAAAAGATAGAATCCCCTGATTACTCTAAGAATTACAAAGTTTTATCACTCCACAAAACTTACAAATGATCCTTTCACACCTTATTACTCCTAAAAATATTACAAATAAAAATAAATTCCTCCAGCCATGGTAGCATAGGAAAAATTACCATTATGTGCAAGTTCAATTTGAATCAAATTGCAGATATGCCAGAAACTAGAGATATAAAAAACACATTTAGTGTAAAAAGGCCATATGCTTTGTCATTGTGCTACTACCAGTCCACACTAAAACATTCACGTGCACTATGCCTTAGATCCATTGAATTATAACCATGCATAGGTAAATCAAGTTCTTTTCTCTGATTTATGAGGCATGATGTGTATGTTGCACGCTATCCAGGCATTGCGTCCCATCACTACTTTTCTCCTCATCACACTATCCACCCACTGGGTTTAGCTCAGAATTGCATATCTCTCCTATAAATGTGTTCTTCCTCTTACGAAAAATACCCTTTTCAACCTACACGGTGCTACCAAGCTTCCACTCCCCAAGGAAGTTTCTTCACTGGCTAATGCTTTTGTTCCGTGCTTCACTAGCTAACGCTTTCGTTATGTGCTCTAATTAAAATATGCTAGATGACTACTTATTGATGCACCCATCATTTCTCAGTCATGGACACAACGTGTAAAATTATTACAAGAAATAAATTATGTAGAAATTTTGAATAATAAATACATATTCAATGGAGATTATCCTGATCATGTACTATTGCGGAATACATACACAATACATAAGCTCCTCTATGTTGATCATCAATATAGCAGCATCAATAACAATAAAACATCAAGAGCATGCACACACTAAAACAGTATGTAACCCGGGGAAAGCTTACAGCTGAAAACCTCACATTATCTATATATTAATGATTGAGAACATGTAACATTACAATAGTCAATACTTCTCACAAGTATCCAGCACTATCTCCACTTGTTACACACAATACAACTCAGATCTGATCTCCAATCTATTCCACTGCTTGCCTGCCTCCACTACTCAATACCTGCTCAAGAATGGATGGGAATGGTTGAAACAAACTCGTATTTAACTCAAAAGAATCACTCACACTGGGAATCACGTGAGCAGAGGCTATAATCAATTTGTGTTGGCCAATTCTCATTGGCATAACATAATTCCATTGATTGTGAAAATCCTCATGCACAACTATAGTCACAACTGATAGCAATCTGATCCTCTAACACCTATCCCTGTTGAACTGAACATGCACTGACATGCAACTGAGTTAACTGATGTATTCTTTAGTTTCATTATGAGTTAATAATTAGTTTAACAACTCATCATTAGTCTATTTGTAGTTAGACTAATTACAACTAGTTTAACTAAGTCAAACTGAACACAACTCCATCAACTCCACAATCAACTCCACCAAACTCAACTGATTGAGTTCTAACTGAAGTCATGCATGCAACAACTCAACTGACCCACAAAGAAATTGTATTTCCTTCTAAAAGCTGCATGTTCCACATCTATAGCTCAAGCTGAAGCGCTCCAAGAGAATAAGATAATGTTTATAGTCTAAATATTATTATAAGCTAATAATATTTGATTGCTCTATAATTAGACTTGACAGTGTCACCGATGTTGTCTAAAAATAGAAGTCCATCTATTTTTTCCAACATGACCAATCATCCATAAACAACTTCCTACAACTCATATACATGATCCATATGTCTAAAAATAGACTTTGCACCATAATTTGCCTGCGGGCCCACTTAGTGAAGGCGACTCTTTTCACTTAGCTCCATCATCTTATTGCAATATCAACACTCCCTTTCAACAAGATATGGATTATCAGCAACCCCTATCCTACCTTGGTGGTATTCGAATTTGCTGCTGGTGAGAGCCTTCGTCAGAATATCAACATCCTGATCCTCCGTTGGAATGTATGAAAGTAACATGATATACTCGGCCTCTTGAGCTCCCTGCCCAATCTACATTCATGAAGCCACATAGCTTCACCTCATCCTCCTATATGTACCACAATCCATATCCCAATGTGCCGCTCAAATAACGTAATACATGCTTGCCCGCCTTCCAAAAGAGCTTGGTAAGCTTAACCATAGCTTGTGAAAGCTGGTTAACTGCATAGCATATATTGGGTCATGTATTGACCAAATACATCAGTGACCCCACCAACTGTCGATAAACAGTGGCATCCACTTCTTCTTCTCCCCGAAGTGGCATCCTCCTTCCTCAACCTCCAGGAAGAGGAGTATCAACAGGCTTGCAGCCATGCATGTTGAACTTCTCTAGTATCTCCCGAGCATACTTACCCTGAGAAACAAAACAGTCTACCATTGTGCTGCCATATTTCCAATCCTAGGAAATAGTGAAGGAGGCCCAAGTCCTTCATCTCAAACTCCATAGCAAGATCATCCTTGCATGAAAGTATCAACAACTCATCACCCGTTAGAATCAAATCATCTACATACAGTACAATGATAAGAAACTTACCCTCCACCACAATCTGGTATAGGTTAGGATCCGCCTCGCTCTTGGAGAATCCAAGTCCAGTGAAATAACTATCTATCCATGTGTACCAAGCATGTGGTGCTTTCTTCAACCCATACAATGCTCTCTTCAGCCTGCACAGGTGCGACTCACTGCTGAAGACATCAAAGCCTTCAGGCTACTCAATGTACAACTCCTCCTCAATGACTCCGTTGAGGAATGTAGTCTTCACATCCATCCGATGAATGTGACATCCCATCTGCACTGAGAGAGAAAGAATCGTCCGTATGGAAGAACACCTTGCGATAGGTGCAAAGGTATCCTCATAGTCGATCCCCTTTATTTGTGAAAAGCCTCGGGAAATGAATATTTCCTTGTACTTCTCCACACTCCCATCAACTGCCTGCTTAAATTTGTAGATCCATCTCAAACCCACCACTGATTTCCCTTCCGATCTAGGAATAATATCCCATGCACTGTTTCTGACAATAGAATCATACTCTTCCACCATGGCGTATACCCATGGGGGATCCTCCACAGCTTCCTCGAAAGAGGATGGCTCAGTCACAACACACCTTCTCATAAGAGCCATGTATCTAGTGTACCGATCAGGTGACTGTCTCTGTCTGCATTGGGCTATAGGTTGTCCTACAACTTTCTCTGCATCTTGAGCCAGTCGCTCAGCTTTTGTCAAGTGCTTTCGCCCTCTTATGGTTGGCACTGCTTGAGTGGTCTCTTCCACTCCATGAACCTCGTCCTGTGGCTGATCCACATCCTGAAGCTCATTCTTAGGAACTAATAGCTCCTCATCTGCATGCAAGTGTAGCTCCCTCTAAGCGAAAACTTTATGGCTTTCTCCTCTTGAAATTTTATATCCCGTCGCACAACAGTTTTACCACTATCTCGCAAATACACATGATAGTTGTGGGGCGTATCAGTGTACCCCACAAATATCCCAACCTTAGCAGTCGGCTCCAACTTCTTCCTGGCATCTTTCGTCACATGTATGTAAATGTTAGCACCAAAAGTCCTCAAATGAGAAAGATCATGCTTCTTACTAGAATAAGCCTCCTTGGGTGTACTCATGCCAAGTATCTTATGAGGACAACGGTTCTACACATAAACTGTTGTATTGCATGCTTCTGACCACAAGTGAAGGGGTAGGGCCTAATCATGCAACATCGCCTGTGCAGCACCCACGATCATTCTGTTCTTCCACTCAGCTACCCCATTCTGCTGTGGGTTATGGGGAGCTATGAGATCTCTTTGAATTCCTTCTGCCTTGCAGAAATCCTTGAACTCATTTGAGATGTATTCACCACCATTATCGCTCCTAAGAGCCTTCACCTTCTTCCCCGACTCCTTCTCGACCAGTGCTTTGAATTCACAGAACTTTGAATATGTCTCGCTCTTCTTCTGCATGAAGAAGATTCAGCACTTACGAGAGAAATCATCAACAAAAATCACATAATACCTGTGTTTTGCTGTCGAAGCAACTGAGAAAGGTCCACACACGTCTGTGTGAATTCTCTCAGGGATCGTCGTGGCGCGACTATCCTTCTCGTGAAAGGTGGCTTTCACAAACTTCCCCAAAGTACACCCCTTGCACTGATCTGACTGCGCAAGTGTGCCTTTAGGAAGCCCTGTAGTGATCTGCTGCAGTATCTTCAAGGCTCCATGGTGAAGGTGACACAATCTCCTGTGCCACAACTCGCCATCATCCCGGCTCACCAATCCTTCTGCCTTGCCTGCCATAGATGTGCATCCATCTACATGCAACTGATAAAGGTTCCTCACTCAAACCCCTATCTTCCGGGTTTCACCAGTTTTCTTGCTGCACAGGAAGGCCTTTCCCTCGCTAAAAACAACATCATACCCCTTGTCTTCTAACATCGCCACTGAGATGAGATTCTTCTTCAATTCTGGAACATGCATGACTTCCTTCAATACAAAGGGTTTACCAGACTCCCTCTCAAAGGAAATGGTACCGATACCGGTC
>APFE030512637.1:0-10003 GCA_000404065.3 Pinus taeda
AAAAAATTTCTACAAGAGCCAAATTTTGGAGTCCCACTTATTTTAAATCATCATTTGTATGGCCAAAATCATAAAATTTTATTCATATCCTATGTAAATAAAGTAAAAGAAATTTTTAACTTAAATATTTTAAAATATGTATAGTGCACCAAAGTCTCATAGTGCAATGCAATGCAACATGGTAGTATAGCACAACGCTCCTTACTAGTCATTGATGAGGCACATTAATAGGTATATCATAAGGATCATAATGCCATCCTCCAACTTTAAAATTACGTATTTCTCACATTTATTTACAATTTTTATTATATTATGCTTAGTGAGAGGGGTGAAAGATGTGTTGTTATGTCATGTGGCCTAATATGGTTTAAATGCAGGAATTGAAACAATTTTGAGATAATTTCAATGCAAGAGCTCAGAGTAGACAACATGGAGAGATTCTAGGAGGTTGTCCACCTCCTTAACTCCTTAAATCACCCAAGATCACCACTTTATCTCTCATCAACTCGAAGTCATTAGTAGCCAAGCAAGATGAGGCCATTGGCAATCAATCCAGTGTGGTTCAAGGAAGATCTAGATCCACATTTCTCAAGTTTTGGGAGACAAACATCTATATTTTCTAGGGAGTTATTGGTAGTTAACCTTTTGTATAGATAAACATGCTAAGGAACTCATTAGGATTCAAAATTTATTTTTAGCTAAGGTATTGAGCTCAAGAAATTGTGACTGCTATTTTTGACTTATTATGTGATGTATTTGACATTTCTAAAATGATAATGAGAATTTTCTTATTGATCCATCATTTAGTCAGTTTCATAGGGCTAAGTCTCTTAGCTTTGGGCCCAACCCCAGTAGCTTAGGTCCCTCTTGTGTATTTATATTCCTTTTTAGCTTAGAATGCTTGTTAGTTTCTGTATTTTATTAGAATATAATTCCTCAAAAATCAGATGATTGTTGCCTCTATCTAATCCCTCTCATGGGAGTTTGACTAGAGGACTCTACAATCACGACCCAAAAACACTATGTTGATGATTTCTTGGAAAAAGGTCTACATTAGTTCTCTTATTTTGGATATAATTGTTGTAGCTTAGAATTTTATTCATTGCATAGATAAGAGTTTTTGGTGGAAGTTAGAGAGTTTCTAGATTCAACTCACCTTTTCCACCTTTGGTTGTGATATTTTGTGAATGATAAGAAGGGAATGCATGTGATGTCGCAAGATTGTTGGACCTGCAGGAAAGGGGCCCTTTCACCATCTCCATCTAGGACTTCTCCACTCTCTTTTTATGAATCTTCAACAATGTTCTTGAGCTCTGTCTTTTAGGTCATCGTGAGCAACCCTCTTAGTCCAAAATTGACCTTCCTGAAGTGTTGATCTTGGCCAGGGATGCTGGTCACCTTCCATCCATTTGCCACAACCTTCATCCATCTTGCCATCCCTTTATCTCATTTTTCTTTCCTTCCAAACCCTCTCAGTAGCCTTCCTATAGCATTACAGGTGTTCCTATAGCAATACAAGAATCATGTGGCAACTTCCTGTAACATGCTTGTAGGAGCTTTTTTTGCCCTTGTTTTGACCTACAATGTAAGTTTGACTTAGGCTAGCAGTAGGTTGACCCCCAATTTCGACTCCATCATCAAAGAAAGCACCTAGGCCATTCCCACCATCCTTTATCCTTCACCGCAAGCGAGAATAGTATTAGTTTCTTTATCACAGATTTGGCAAGTAGAACATTACCTTATATGAAAGTGTGAATTAGATAGATGATGCACGAAATATTGAGTTATGAGTTGGTAAAATAATTTATTTTTTACAAGTGATTTTGATAGTTAGATGGTTGATGCAATTAGTGTAGTTTCCTTTTTGCAGGTAGTATAACTCTTGTGTTCTTTCATGAATTGATTTGGTAGCATTTACAAGTTGGTAGCATCTACAAGTTAGATTTGAAAAGCATTTACTTTTTCTACATTAGAGCTAGCTTTTGAATTGCACTTTTAGTAGTTAATTCCCCGTAATTCAGTAGAAGAATGGTCTTAGAGCCCTAATGATCAAATGACCTAGTTGAGGGTGGAAACAAGTTGGAGGACTTTAAAAGTGAAATGTTGCATACCTTTTCTTTGCAAATGGATACCATGCAAATCAAGTGGATACAAGAGGAAGCAGAGAGGGACTTAGCTATTTTTTTCGCTAAATGCACTAGAAGGCACCCCATAAATGATAGTCCATTAAATGTCATAGAGGCATGTTTAGTCTGTGAGGAAAACCATGCCATAAATAAATGTCCTTCTTTGCTTGGATTGAAATTTGTATACCAAGGGGCAAAAGGTGGGGCTGAGAAACTCTGTTCTATCAATCAAAGGAGGCATCAAGGACCTTTTCCATACCAGTTGGGCATGCAAGGTGCATCCTACTCTTATTACCATCCCAACCAAAATGCACCCTTTCCAGCTTAGTACTATTCCACTGATCCATAATGGTCCACAACTCCTTATTGGCCTTATGCACCTCAATATCCTCCCCAACTTGTCAATCAACCATTTCAGCCATATGCTTCTCCACGTCCTTAGTGGAATAACTCAACACTAGGGTGGAGGCCTCAACGTAACCAACCTCCAGCTTTACTTCCTTTACCTCCATCTCAACCACAAATCACTCATCCTGCTCCACCAAAGCAACCTCAGTTGCCTTCTCAACCCAATCCGAACTCGAATAACAAGAAACCACAACAAGCCTACAGTGGAGAGACATCTTACCCTTCCTATGCTATGGAGATTCGAGAAATCAACCTAAGGTCTGGAAGAGTGCTCCTAGATAACCAACCTCCATATCCACTTGAGGAGCTTGAAGAGGAAAAGGAAAAGAGTAGCCCTCGAGAAAATCCACCTCATTTTCCTGAGAGATTGATCATCCTAACTAGCACACCCCATAAGAGACTAAAATTCTAAAGGAACTGAAGAATCAATGTGTTAAAATACCCATCCTCTAAGCTATTAAGGATGTTCCCATCTACAATAAGCTTATCAAAGAGAAATGTTTCAAAAACAATGGGAGGAGAAGAAGAGACACCCCCACCATCAATGTTACTAGTCAATTATATGATTTGATGTTGGGAAGAGTGATTTTTCCAAAATATCTAGAACCTAGAAGTCCAGTGGTAGATGTACACATTGATGGCATCATTGTCCCTCACACCCTAATTAATCTTAGGGCTTCCATCAATGTGATGAATAAATAAACCATGCTAAAACTAAACCTCCAAGTATCCTTGAGAAATACCACTACAATGTTGCAACTTGCAGATAGATCCACAATGGCTCATCACAAAGTTGTTGAGGATGTAATGGCCTTTATTGACTCCTAGGAGTGACCTATTGACTCGTTGGATCTCCAGTCCAAAAGCAAATTCAATCATTATCCTCTCATCCTGGGAAGGCCATAGTTAACCACTGATGATGCTTACATAATTTGTAGGGTCAGGAACATGACCATTTATAATGGGTGTTTGTCCAAAAAATTGTTATTGTACCCTCCTGCTCAGCCATCCATTGAGCATGACTTACCCCTATGGTTAGAATATGAGGAGTAATATGAAGTGTATCATACAACATCCCATCCAATATGTACCCTATATGTTGTTATAGGAGGGGGGAAACTAGATGAAGATTACTTCATTGACCAAATCCTCTAGAACCAACCCTTTAATATCATGCCTCTTATTAATCTTGTGAAGGAATATAAGTGTAATCCTTAGATTGAGTTATGATTAGTTGACCCAAGTCCTACACATGTAAAATTCATAGAATTATGTCCATATAGAACCTTGAATATTAACCCCTCTCTCTCAGCCAACCAAGAAGAGAAGTTGTGCAAAATGTTGAGAGAGCACTTAGATGCTTTTGCTTGGAGCTATAAAGAAATGAAGGGGGTGCATCCTTAATTTTGTAAATTGATCACATATACATCAAGGAGGGATGCAAACCTATGTGCCAATCTCAAACGAGAATTCACTTAGCCCTCAAGGACATAGTAAAGGAAGATTTGCAAAATTTATTGGATGCAGGGTTCATATACCCCATCTCAGATAGTGAGTGGGTGTCCCCTCTAGTTTTGGTCCCAAAGAAGAATGGGAAGTGGAGTATTTGTGTGGATTACAGAGAACTAAACAAAGGCACTAAGAAATACCATTTCACTTTACCTTTCATAGGTCAAGTTTTAGATGGTCTTGTAGGTAAGAATCTCTTCTCTTTCCTGGATGGATTCAGTTGCTACAACCAGATCCGAATCAGTCCTAAGGATCAAGACAAAACTACATTCACATCTCCTTAGGGTACATTTTTTATAGGGTCCTTCCTTTTAGTTTATGTAATTCCCCTACCACTTTTCAAAGGGTAGTTCTAAGCATCTTTGCTGAGTTGGTCCATGAATCTATAGAGATCTACATTGATGATTTCACTCCCTATGGGTGTGACTTCCTGGAGGGTCTTTCTAACCTGGGTAAATTCCTAAAGAAGTGCATTCAAATGAACCTCTCTCTTGTTCATGAGAAGTGTGAATTCTTAATGAATGTAGGGACTGTTGGCATTATGATACATATGTTGTACTTGATGGCAACCCACTCATCTTAGATGATAAATTACCAAACATTCACGCACTTTCATGCAGAGAAAATTTCACACACTTTCATGCAGAGAAAAGTTCACGCAATTTCATGCAGAGAAAAGTGCACGCACATGGGAAATCTTATGGTTGGTTCATGGTATTAGTCTGACAGTTTTCGATCCTATGGTTTTTGTGAGTGGTATTGCATCCAGAAGAATTGAACCCAAGTATTGGGTCTGTGGTATTGTTTCTCAATGGTTTTGGTCCATGGTTTTGAGTGAGGCCTAGCCTATAAAAAGGAAAGGAGATCATTTGGCTAATCACAAGTGTTGAAAATCTTAAGAAGAGCAAGATCTGAATTTCTGATAATCGGTTTGTGAGACATAGTTGAATCTGAATCAAGGAGAAACCAGAGCATTATAAGTCAGATCTACTGAAGAGAGTGGCAACGGCGCAGTGCAGAGGTGCACAAAACTAGAGCAGAAGTAGGTGCGGAGTTACATAGACTCCTCATGGCAGAAGTGCGGATATCTGCAGGTTTCCTTCGGTGAAGTTATGGACCTTTCTTGAAATATATTTTAGTTGTCTTTTATCTGTTTCTGCAGAGATCTGGGTTTAAATTGGTGTCTGGTTACTGGTGTTATTTTCTGGTTACTGCATTCTGAGAAGTTATTTGTTTAAAGAATATTGGGTGATGCACATGTATGTGATGTTTTGGATCCAGATTGAAAATTGATGAAACGCGGTCCCTGGAAGGAAAAATAAGGTTGAAGCCTTCAGTAGATCAGCACCTACATACTAGTAGCTTAGCTAGTACAAGAGTTAAGGGGGTTGTAGCTCCCTTCCAGGAGAAGTTGGAGAATGAGAGAGGTTTGTAGCTCTCTGCAGGTTGCAGCCTACGTACTGGTAAAGGATTGCACTAGTATAGAATCATTGTAAACAAAAGTTTCTAATTGAAAAAGATAGAGACGAATTGCAGCAGGTGGTTTTCACCCACATTGGGTTTCCACCTTACATCTTGTGTTCCTTGGTGTGACTGTCTATTTTGTGTTCCTGCTCATTATTCTATGGCTCTCACATACAGATTAATGACAAACATCTGAAGAATAAATTAAATTACAAGTTTGGAAGGTATATGCAAGTTTCAATTGTCAGATCTGAAAATATTTGTATAAATTGATAAGAGTTTGATAATATTGATTCACCCCCCCCCTCTCAGTATTATTTCCAACAATTGGTATCAAATCAGGTCCTTCAAAAGAATCTTGATCGCTTGAGGGAAGATCTATCATCATGAGAAACTACGAGAGAGAAGCATCGATCAGGCCACCAATTTTTGATGGGACTAATTTCGTCTATTGGAAGGTAAGAGTCACTGCCTATCTTCAATCTCTTGGTATAGAAGTCTGGGATATCATAGATACAGGGTACACTTTTCCATCAGCAACTCCCACAAATCCGGCTGAGAAGAAGCAGTTTGAAACAAATGCAAAGGCTGTCAATACTCTATTAGGATGTCTATCTCAATCAAAATTCTTCAAGGTTATGCAGTATAAAACCGCGAAATAAATATGGGACAAGATTGTTCTGAGCTATGAAGGAGATGAACAGGTAAAATGAGAAAAACTTCAAACCCTCAGAATTCAGTATGAAAATCTCATAATGTACAATGATGAAAGTGTGGCTAACTATTTCCTACGAATAGATGAGATTGTTAATTGTATGAAAAACTTGGGTGAAGAAACAAAAGAAGCGGTTGTGGTTGAAAAGGTTCTAAGATATTTGTCTCCTAAGTTTGAATCAAAAGTTTCTACAATAGAAGAAAAGGAGAACCTATTGAAAATTACCATGTCACAGCTACACGGAATTCTAACCGCTTACTAAATGAGGAAAGGAGGACCTTCAGACAGGAGAGAAGCTTCATTCAAGGCTTCAGGAAAAGGAGATTACTATGAGTCAGGACATATGTTAGAAGAAGAGGAAGAATCAATTTTTGTCAAGAACCTTCAACGGGGTGCTGGAAGATTCAGAGGTAAGTTACCTTTCAAATGCTTGTCTTGTGGAAGAGTTGGTCACTATGCTACCAAGTGTCCTTAGAAATACAAGCTTGACAAAGGTAAGGAACCTATTAGATGGAACAAGAAATATAATGTAAGTAAGAAAAGCTACT
The DNA here is from genome assembly GCA_000404065.3 of Pinus taeda. Classification (NCBI taxonomy): domain Eukaryota; kingdom Viridiplantae; phylum Streptophyta; class Pinopsida; order Pinales; family Pinaceae; genus Pinus; species Pinus taeda. Next base: position 6,771 of record APFE030512637.1, read on the forward strand.
ACACTCATGAAGACAATGATGGACTCTCAAATAGTGATGAAGATGAACGAGGTAATAACTTTTAATGGCTTTTGAAGATGATGATTTCATGGATGCTATAGATGAAGAAGGTCTTTATGAAGATATTTCTAAACTCAAAATTTGTTTAGAAGAGAAAAATATGATTATTGATACTCTGCAATTTCAACTGGCTGAAGGGGAAAAACATCACGAAAAGTTTGAATGTGAAATTGTGGGAATTAGAAAAGAGACCAAGAAAACAAAAGCTCTTAATCCTAGATTTGTTAAAGGATCTGAAACTCTAGATGAGATTATCAATGTGCAGTGTTCTCCCTAATCAAGACGGGTCTGGGATATAATGAAGAAACATCTCAAGCGGAGAAACCATCCACCTCCAAAAGTTATCTTGATGCAGCAAGTAGGAGTGAGCAAAGGCCCAATGGAGATCACCATGTAAATTAGGGACAATTTACCTCAATAATTAACAAAGACTACCAGGTAAATCGGGGGAAATCCACCTTAAGGATGAAAAAAAGCTACAATCAGCCACAGCTAAAATCTTCTCAATCTACCTCAAGAATGGATGACAGTAGAAACTACAATCATTTGGTTGGTAGATTTGATACTCACAGGAGTTTCTTCAATGGCCATTGCTTCTCTTGTCATAACTTTGGTCACAAAGCAGATCAATGTGTTTCCTATAAGACAATCATGACTAGAGAAGCTCAAAAACAAAGAAGTATGACTGGGATCATGAAAAGAACCTACAATAACTTTTCTACTCTTGAAAACGAAATTGAATGTTCTATTTGTAACAACTTCGGTCATGAAGATTCTGAATGCAGGAGCAGGTTTCGGCAAACAACTCAGAAGGAACAAGCCTCAAGTGCCAAAACATGGAGAATGAAGAACTGCAACCAGAAAGATGTGGTATAGCCTTATATGCGGAAGGGCAGGAAAATCAATGGTACATCGACAGTGGATGTTCAAAACATATGATGGGTGATTAGGAAAAACTTCAGTTGTATAGTGCCTTAGAAAAGAAGAAGAAGGTCTCATTTGGAAATGACACCCCTGCACTCATAAAAGGTAAAGGTTCAGTTCTGTTGAAAGAAAAGGTCAAAGTTGGAAATGTTATGTATGTTGATGGCTTAAAGCATAATCTATTGAGTGTCAGTCAGATGTGCGATCAAGGAACTAAGGTAATATTTCGATCAAATGGATGTAGTGTTCGTGATCTGGATATAGGAGAAACAGTGATCAAAGGCATAAGAACTCCAAATAATTTATATATATTCAAAGAGGGACAACATCAATGCTATCTAACCAAGAATGATGAACACTAGCTATGGCACCGGAGATTGGGGCACCTAAGCTTCTCACAAATAAGGAAATCATGCAAATACCAGACAGTTCGTGGTCTTCTAGACATCAGAATTCCAGACAATACAGTATGCAAGTCATGTCAGTTTGGTAAGCAAACCATAACTCACTTCCCTGAGAAGGAAGGATCAGCTAGCAGGCCAGTTGAGCTTGTCCATACTGATGTATGTGGTCCGTCTAGGAAAAGGTCACCTCGGGGAGAAGAATACTTTATATTATTCATTGACGACTATTCAAGGATGGTCTCGATAGGACTTATGAAGTACAAAGATGAAGCCTTCGAAAAATTCAAATCCTTTAAAGCTTTGGTTGAAAACTAATCAGATCACAAAATTAAATGCCTCAGATTTTTGTGAAGAACATGGAATAAGAAGAGAATTCTCTACAGCCAGGACTCCTCAGCAAAATGGAGTAGTGGAAAGGATGAACAGAACGGTTCAACAAATGGCTCGTGTTATGCTTGATGAGTCTGGAACTCCCACAACTTTCTGGGGTGAAGCCGCATTTGTTGAAGTTATTATTCTCAACAAAACAAATGTCCGAGTGAACAACACTCAAACCCCTCATGAGCTCTGGTATGGTGAGACTCCTTCGGTAAAATATTTCAAAATTTTTGGGAGTAAATGCTACATCAAAAATACTAATGAAAATCTTGGCAAGTTTGAACCCAGAGCAGATGAAGGCATTCTTCTCGGTTACTCTCCCCACAACAAAGCATACAAGTATTACAATAAAAGGCTTGGAAAAATTGTTGAAAGTATTGATGTAGTGGTTGATGAAGATGAAAACACTCCTAGGCAGATAAGATCTGAAGATTTTGAAGATGAAGAGGACTATCCATCTACATAAAATCAGATTCATGATGAAGAAGATGAGACCATTGAGGCACCAGAAGAACATATAAGGATAGAAGAAAAGACTCCATCCAGGTACGTTCAGAAGAATTATCCAGAATCTCAGATTTTGGGGCAGAAGGAGGCTAGTATATAAACAAGAAGAGCAATAACAGAAGCTTCAAGCTATTTGGCATTACTCTTTTCCACTGAGCCACAAAATGTAAAAGAGGCATGCAAAGATGAATGCTGGGTCAAGGCAATGGATGATGAACTTGAGCAGATTGAAAAGAACAACACTTGGGAGTTGGTTCCTAGACTAAAAGATAAGAATGTCATAGGGACAAAATGAATATTCAAAAAGAAGTTGAATGAAAATGGGGAAGTTGTTAGAAATAAGGCCAGACTTGTTTGTAAAGGGTATGCGCAACAAGAAGGAATAGAATTTGAAGAAACTTTTGCTCCCGTTCCTAGACTTGAGGCCATCAGAATGTTCCTTGCTCTCTCTAGCTTACAAAAATTCAAAGTATTTCAAATGGATGTGAAATCTGCCTTTCTGAATGGAGACTTAGAAGAAGAAGTGTACATTGAGGAACTAGATGGATTGATTCTTGGAAATGATCCAAAACTTGTATGCAGACTTAAGAAGGCTCTCTATGGTCTTAAATAGGCTCCAAGGGCTTGGTACTATTGTCTGGACAAATACCTTCATCAACAAGGTTTTTCAAAAGGATCGACAGATAGCAATCTTTATATACAAATTGAAAATGACAAATTTCTAATACTTGTTGTGTATGTTGATGATATCATATTTGGCAGCAATGAAGAAGCTATGGGTCAAAATTTTGCCTTGGTGATGGAGAAAGAATTCAAAATGTCCTTGATTGGAGAGCTGACATATTTTCTTGGTTTACAAATCCAACAAAATGAAGGCGGTATCTTTTTATCTCAAACCAAGTACCTCAAACAGATCTTGAAGAAATATGGGATGGAGGATTCGAAACCTGTATGTACCCC
>APFE030512638.1:0-36547 GCA_000404065.3 Pinus taeda
ATGTACTATGATACAAAATATTCGACCACTAAAAATTTAAAACCCCTTAATTTCGCCAAAGGGCGAACATTCGCCCCTAAAATCACCCCTAGTGAGTTCCAAGTGTGTTAAGGAGGGAGTTACAAGGTTATATGTTAAGTAGTCCCAAAGCATACTAGAGTGCCAGGGCATGTTAGGGAGTGATAGAGTGTGAAATAGAGTGCCAAAGCATTCCAAGGAATGCAGGGGATGCTAACACATGCCACATACTTCAAAGGGCTTGTTGGACATGCTAGGTATTATGGCATGTCAAGATGTAAAATATGTTTCTTAGTTGTTTTATGGCCATAGTTGGACATAAGCCTTGAGTTGGTAACTAGTTAAGTGGGATGTGTTGAGATTATTGTCATTATGATACATGTATTGTCCTTGATGGAAGCTCACTCAGATGAAAGATCATAGTATAGCAGGTAAACAACAAAGAATTACATATCAATCTTCACAGAATGAAGAAAGAGAGGTATACGTAGGTTCACCATTAACCAAGCTGCGTATACATGCCGGTTCATTGTATACAAGTCACATATACGTACACATGCATTTTCACAGAAGGAAAAGCATGTATACCTTGGAAAACTAAGTTTTTGGTTCGAAATATTTAGTCCATGGTATCTTGATCCATGGTATTGGTCCAAGGTATCTGGTCTGAGGTATTGACCCTAGGTATTTGGTCCAAGGTATTGGTCCTAAGTTGTTTTGGTCCATGGTACTGAGAAAGGCCTAAAACTATAAAAGGAGGAGAAGATCATTAGGCCAAGGTGTGCAAGTATCGAATATATGATGAAATGTGAGATCTAGTATGTAGGTTATTGGGTTATGGTGCATTGTTGGATCTGAACCAAGGATGAACCTTAGAAAAAGATGAGGGATTAGATCTATTGATGGATCATTATCTTAAGGTGTAAAATGAACTATCATTATGTGTTTTTCCTCATGTATATTTTAGATCTAAATATTGACGCATATATTATTCTATAAATGATATGATCTAGGTATAACTAAAGTCTAGAATAGTTACAGAACTTTGAATTTATATTTAACAGATGTATATGCTGGTTGGCTTTGAGAAAAGCGCGTATACACGGAGGTTCGACACATGAAAGTAGTGTATACCTTATAAAATATGTTTTAGTTTCTTTTGTTTGCTATTGCAAAGTTCTAGGTTCTGGTTTGGGTTGTCGTTACTGTATTCTGGTGATAGTATTCAAAATAATCAGATGGATGGGTTGTCAAAGTGATTAATTGATTCGGTTTTGGTTGGTTCAAAAGGTGATTGGTTGATGCAGATATATTTGATGATTGAATTACAGTTATGATGTTGTTGATGGATCTAGTCTAAAAATTTATGAAACGTGGTCCCTGTAAGAAGAGAGAAGGTCATAGCCTTTTGCAGGTCGGTGCCTATGTATGAGCAAACATATCTGTTAGTACAAGAGCTAAGGGTTGTAGCTCCCTTCTAGTAGTAGCTGGAAAACAAGAGAAGGTTGTAGCCTTTTGTAGGTAGAAGCTTGCGTATAGGTATAAGTCTACACCAGTACAAAATTGTAAATAGATTTTTCTTATTATTAAAAGAAGACAAAGACGATAACAACAGGTGGTTTTTACCCACATTGGGTTTCCACCTTATATCTTGGTGTTCATGTGTGATGCTTACAATTTATTCTGCTTTTACTGCAATGTCTAGCGAATATATGACATACTGGTTAAAGTTCAATACATGATAAATTGGAAGTTCTCTGCATATACGTTGGTTGCTTTAATAATAGTCGCATGTACATGCTAGTTCACTTAGCTAAAGTCGCATGTACAAACCTGCCTATGGAAATGAAAATTTATTGAGTTACTAATACTGATTCACCCCCCCTCTCAGTATTATTTCCAACAATTGGTATCAGAGTAGGTCCTTTAGAAGAGGCTTGATCGCTTGAAGGAAGATCCATCATCATGAGTAATCAAGAAAGCAGGGGATCCATTAGACTGCCAATCTTTGATGGGAGCAACTTTGTTTATTGGAAGATAAGAACCACAACCTACCTTCAATCACTTGGAACAGATGTCTGGGAAATCGTGGAAAGAGGATATACATTTCCATTATCAATTCCTACAAATACAGCAGGTAAAAAGAAATATGAAACCAATGCCATGGCTTTCAAGACATTATTGGGAAGTCTGCAACAATCAGAGTTTGTCAAAGTTATGCAACGCAAATCAGCCAAAGAAATATGGGACAAAATCATTCTAAGCTACAAAGGAGACTCTCAGGTAAAGCGTGCTAAACTGCAAACTCTCAGAATTCAATATGAAACTCTTAAGATGCACAATGATGAAAGTATTGCTAGTTACTTCTTACATGTAGATGAGGTTGTTAATTGCATGAAAAATCTGGGTAAAGAGATAAAGGAAGTTACCTTAGTTGAGAAAGTTTTAAGATTGTTGTCTGCTAAATTTGAATCAAAGGTATTTTCCATAGAAGAAAAACAGGATCTATAGAATATTACCATGACACAGCTTCACGAAATCTTACCTCCCTTTGAGATGAGAAAAGGAGGCCCATCAAATATGAGAGAAGCCACATTTAAAGCTTCAACAAAAGGAAAAGAAGAATTGAATAAATCAGGACATATTTCAAAAGAAGAAGATGAAGTAAACTTTGTCAAGAAGCTTCAATGGGGTTCCAGAAGATTCATAGGTAAACTACCTTTCAAATGTTTTTCCTGTGGTAGAGTCAGTCATTATGCTTCCAAATTTCCTCATAAAGATAAATATGATAAAGGGAAGGAATCTGCAAAATGGCATAGAAAACAAAGTGTAAGTAAAACAAGCTACTATACTCATGAAGAGAGCGATGGATTATCAAATAGTGATGAAGATGAAAATAGTAATGAATATAGACTTCTAATGGCTTGTGAAAATGATAAATTTTTGTATGCTTTAGAAGAAGATGAACTTCATGAAGAAATATCTAAATTCAAAATCTGTTTAGAAGAAAAGAATATAATTATATATACAATGACATATCAACTTGTTGAAAGAGAAAAACACAATGAAAAACTAGAATGTGAAATTATGGGTATAAGAAAGTATCTTGAGAAAACAAAATCTCTCAATCTTATATTTGGTAAAGGATTAGAAACCTTAAATGAAATTATAAAAGTGAAACATTCTCCTCTGATAAAGACAGGTCTTGGATATACTAAAGAAGCACCTCAATCATAGAAGTTGTCAACCTCCACTAAAAGCTATCTTGATGCAGCAAAGAACAGTGAAAAATATGACAATCGGTAGTAAAGGCACAAAGCAGATCACCAAGTAAATCAAGCTCAATTTGCTCCAAGGATGAACATAATTCAAAACCAACCTCAATTAAATCATGCTCAATTTGTTTCAAAGAAGAATATAAACTACAATCACCAGATCAATAGATTCGATAATCGCATGAACATTTTCAATGGTCAATGTTTCTCATGTCATAATTTTGGACACAAAGCTACTCAATGTGTTGCTTACAAAACCATCATGACTAGAGAAGCACGAAATCAAATAAATGTGATAGGGATCAAGAAGAGTTCCTATAATAACTTTTCTCTTCTTGAAAATGAAATAGAATGCTCAATCTGTAACAACTTTGGCCATGAAGAATCTGAATGTAGGAGTAAATTTTGGCAAATATCTCAAAAGGAGAAAACTCCATTAAATCCAAAGATATGAAGAATGAAAGAACCACAAACAAAAATATGTGGTATAGACTTGTATGTAGAAGGACAAGAAAACTAGTGGTGCATCAACAGTGGATGCTCAAAATAGATGGCAGGTGACAAAGAGAAACTACACTCATATAATGCCTTAGAAAAGGAAAAGAATGACTCATTTGGAAACGACACTCCTACTGTCATAAAAGGTGAAGGCTTTGTTTTCTTGAAAGAAAAAGTTAAATCTGGGAATGTTATGTATGTTGATGGTCTAAAGCATAACCTATTGAGTGTGAGTCAAATGTGTGATGAAGGAAATGAAATGGTGTTTCGATCAAATGGATGTGTTGTTCGTGAGCTTGATACATGAGAAACCATGATCAAAGGTACAAGAACTCCAAACAACTTATACATACTCAAGGGAGGACAACAACAGTGCTATCTTAGAAGCAAAAATGATGAAAACTGGCTATGGCACAAAATATTGGGAAATCTAAGCTTTTCTCAAATAAGAAAAGCATGCAGATTCCAGGCTATGCATGATCTTCCAGAGATCAGCATTCCTGAAAATACTATATGCGAACCATGTCAATTCGGTAAGAAAACTAGATCTCACTTCATTGAAAAGGAAGGGTCATATGGTAAGCCTCTTGAACTTGTTCATACTGATTTATGTGGACCATCAAGGAAAAAGTCACCTCATGGAAAAGAATACTTTATATTGTTCATTGATGATTTTTCTAGAATGTGTTGGATAGGTCTTCTAAAGCATAAAGATGAAGCATTTGAAAAGTTCAAAGCCTTCAAAGCTTTAGTTAAAAATGAATCAGATCGCAAAATCAAATGCGTCATATTTGATCAAGGAGGGAAATTTACCTCGAATGAATTCTTTGACTTTTGTGAACAACATGGAATAAAAAGGCAGTTTTCCACCACAAGGACTCCTTAGCAAAATGGAGTGGTAGAAAGGATGAACATAATTGTTCAACAAATGGCTCGCAATATGCTAGATGAATCTGGAACTCCTGCAACCTTCTGGGGTGAAGCTACATTCACCATCGTCACTATTCTCAACCAAGCAAATGTTTGAGTAAACAACACTCAAACTGCACATGAACTTTGGTATGGTAAGACTTCTACTGTAAAATACTTCAAAGTTTTTGGAAGTAAATGTTACATCAAAAGGATTGATGAAAAACATGGTAAGTTTGAACCCAGAGTAGATGAAGGTATTCTTCTTGGCTACTCTTCCTGAAGTAAAGGATATAAATGTTATAATAAGAGAATTGGAAAAATCATTGAAAGTATTGATTTTGTGGTTGATGAAGCATGCAAAAATCCAAACTAGATAAAAATCGAACATTATGACAATGAAGAATATGAGGATCATTTTCCCACATCAAATCACACTGATTTTGAAAAAGAAACCAATGAAGCACCAGAAGAAGAGATAACGGTAGAAGAAAATACTTCGTCCAGGTATGTTCAGAAAAATCATCCAGAAACTCAATTTTTAGGAGAAAAAGGGGCGGGTGTACAGACAACAAGAACTATTACAAAAGCCTCAAGCTATCTAGCATTATTATCTTCCACTGAACCTCAAAATGTAAATGAAGCATGCAAAGATTAACATTGGGTCAAGGCCATGAATGAAGAACTTGAGCAAATTGAAAATAATAATATTTGGGAATTAGTTCCTAGACCTCATGATAAGAATATCATAAGAACTAAATGGATATTCAAAAACAAGCTGAACAAAAATGGAGAAGTTATTAGAAACAAGGGTAGACTTGTTTGTAAAGGATATGCTCAACAAGAAGGTATAGATATTGAAGAAACTTTTGCACTTGTTGCTAGACTTCAATCCATAAGACTGTTTCTTGCTCTTTCTAGTTTTCAGAAATTCAAAGTATACCAAATGGATGTAAAATTTTCCTTTCTTAATGTAGACTTAGAAGAAGAAGTCTACATTGAACAAATAGAGGGATTCATTCTTGGAAATGATGCAAAACTTGTATGCAGACTCAGAAAGGCTCTCTATGGTCTAAAATATGTTCCAAGGGCCTAGTATTAACGTCTTGACAAATATCTCCACCAACAAGGCTTTTCAAAGGGATCCGCAGATAACAATCTATATACAAAGATTGACACTAATGAATTGCTAATAATTGTTGTTTATGTTGATGATATCATTTTTAGTAGCAATGAAGAATCCATGAGTCAGAATTTTGCTTTAGTAATGCAGCAAAAATTTGAAATGTCCTTGCTTGGTGAGCTTACCTATTTTCTTGGTCTACAAGTTGAGCAAAATAAAGATGGTATTTTCTCTCACAAACCAAATATCTCAAAAATATCTTGAAAAATTATGGCATGGAAGATTCTAAACCAATATGTACCCTAATGGTAACATGATGCAATCTTAGCTCAAATGATGAATCAACAGCAGTACACAACCAACTTACAGATCCATGATTGGCAGTCTGCTTTATCTAACAGGTAGCTGACCTGACATCATGCATGCAGTAGGAATAGTTGGAAGATTCGACGAAAATCCAAAGGAATCACACCTTCAGGCAGTCAAAATTATTTTCAAATATCTTCAAGGAACACAGAACTTTGGTTTATGGTATCCTAGAGATACAAATCTTACACTTCATGCATATACAGATGCAGATTGGGTAGGAAGTGTTGATGACAGAAAAAGCACTAGTGGTGGTGCATTCTATATGGGTTCCAGGTTAGTGTCTTGGTTCAGCAAGAAATAAAGTTCAATTGCATTATCTACAATTGAAGCAAAATATGTGGCTACTGCATCTTGCTGCACGCAACTACTTTGGATGATGCAAACCTTGAAAGATATTCAGATCACATGTACTCCACCCATCTCCATTCTATGTGATAATACAAGTTCCATCAGTATTTCAAAGAATATAGTCATGCACTCCATGACCAAGCACATTACCCATCAAATATCATTTTCTACATGAACAAGTGCTTGAACAAAAGGTCGAATTGGAGTATGTTCCCTCCAAATAACAGGTTGTTGATATTCACTAAACCATTACCTGGAGAGACATTTCAATATCTCAGACAAAAGCTCGGAGTAGTTGCTACATCATCCTGCTGTTAAATCCTAATTTTTTAGAGAAAGGTGGTTATACGCAAGTTTCATTAAGCGTAGTCCCATACATATGTGGTTTTTTGTGGCCACCGTCGTGTATATGTTGGTTTCAACAAAAGAAGTGGGCTAGACTAAAGAAAAAGAGGGATCTGTTATGGTTCTCTCAATTATTTGCTCTATTTGATGATGATTACAATTTGCTGATAACATGTGGAAATTTGTTGGGCCTCATAAAGTTGTTGATAACTTGATGTATATCTCATTGATGATGATGCTTTGATATCTCTTACTGACATATGAAATGCTCAGATTTGACATTGAACAGGTGGAAGAAGTTCAGGGGGAGAACATGGTATGCTTCTAATAAATCATTGTTGGCATTATGACTAGAAGTCCTTGGTACCTAATGAGTTCTTACTTTGTGATGATAAGTTGATACTCACATATGTTGATTATCATGGTTGATGATGTGGGATGTTACCTTGTGATGATATAATGAAGGTTCTTGTGGAAAGATCATTCAGTTCTTGATAAAGATGTCTATGGTGTTTTCACATACATATGATATGATTTTGTGCTACTGCTTGGAGATATGACATATGCTTAGTTTATTCATGGAAAGTTATGATAAGGGAATGAAGCAAGTTGATCTTGATGACATCAAGAGGATGAGTTTATATATGTCGACATACTTTGTCACAGGTTGATGATATTTTGGGAACTAATGATGGACATATATAGGTTGTTGGTTTGGATGTTGTTGACAAATGTTGTTAATGGTGCAGATCATATGATAGTTGCTGATGATTATCATGGTCTTGTTTAAGATATTTAGTCTCTGCTACATATATCATGTATATCATTTAATGTAAAGGTCATGAAAAGACCTAATTTGTAACCCCACTATGCATGTGATGGATGATGTAATGTTTCTTGTTTTTTTCATGTATAAACAATTGGTATATCCCCACTTGGTTCGGTGGATGAGTCAAATTGGGTATATCCCCACTTGGTTGGGAGATGGATGTATGTATGAGTCATTGGTGATAGGACGGTCATTGGTGATGTATGTATAGAGTCATGTTATTATTTTAGAATGTCTTTTTGCAGACTTTGCTTGTGCTCAGGGGGAGCACAGACTCAATCATGGGAGCTCAATCAGCACACTTCAACATATTAGAGAACTCAGTATGTACTCAGGTGGAGCATGACCCTTTTCCCTTGATGTCAAAGGGGGAGAGTCACTTGGTGCAATTGTTGCCATCAAGTCCAAAGGGGGAGATTGTTGGCATTATGATACATGTATTGTCCTTGATGGAAACTCACTCAGATGAAAGATCACAGTATAGCAGGTAAAAAACAAAGAATTACAAATCAATCTTCACAAAATGAAGAAAGAGAGGTATACGCAGGTTCACCATTGACCAAGCTATGTATACACATCGGTTCACTGTACACAAGTCACATATACATACACACGCACTTTCACAGAAGGAAAAGCATGCATACCTTGGAAAACTAAGTTTTTGGTCTGAAGTATTTGGTCCATGGTATTTTAATCCATGGTATTGGTCCAAGGTATCTGGTCCAAGGTATTGACCCTAGGTATTTTGGTCCAAGGTATTGGTCCTAAGTGGTTTTGGTCCATGGTATTGAGAAAAGCCTAAAACTATAAAAGGATAAGAAGATCATTAGGCCAAGGTGTGCAACTATCGAATATCTGATGAAGTGTGAGATCTAGTATGCAGGTTATTGGGTTGTGGTGCATTGTTGGATCTGAACCAAGGATGAACCTTAGTGGATGATGATGGATTAGATCTTTTGATGGATCAGGACCTTAAGGTGTAAAATGATCTATCATTAGGTTTTTTTGCTCTTGTATATTCTAGATCTGAATACTGGCGCATATATTATTCTGTAAATGATATGATTTGGGTATAACTAAAGTCTGGAATAGCTGCAGAACTCTGAATTTATATTTACAGATGTATACGCTGGTTGGCTTTGAGAAAAGCATGTATATACACAGGTTCAACAAATGGAAGTAGTGTATACCTTATAAAATATTTTTTAGTTGCTTCTGTTTGCTGTTGCATAGTTCTGGGTTCTGGCCTAGGTTCTGGTTACTATATTCTGGTGACAATATTTTGAATGTTCAGATTGATGGGTTGTCAAAGTAATTGATTGGTTCGGTTGTGGTTGTTTCAAAAGGTGATTGGTTGATGCAGATATATGATTGAATTACAGTTATGATGTTTTTGATGGATCCAGACTGAAAATTTATGAAATGCAGTCCCTGGAGGAAGAGAGAAGGTCATAGCCTTCTGTAGGTCAGTGCCCACGTACCAGAAAACATATCGGCTAGTACAAGAGATAGGGGGTCGTATCTCCCTTCTAGTAGTAATTGGAAAACGAGAGAAGGTGGCAACCTTCTGTAGGTAGAAGCCTGCGTACTGGTATAAGTCTGTACCTATACAAAATTGTAAACAGAATTTTCTTATTATTAAAAGAAGAGAGAGACGACATCAACAGTTGGTTTTTACCCACATTGGGTTTCCACCTTATATCTTGGTGTTCATGTGTGATGCTTATGCTTTATTATGCTTCTATTGCACTGTCTAATTAATATCTAACATACTGTTTAAATTTCAATACATGATAAATTGGAAGTTCTCTGCATATATGTTGGTTGCTTTAATAATGGTTGCATGTACATGTTGGTTCACTTAGCTAAAGTAGCATATACAAATCTGCCTATGGAAATGAAAAATTATTGAGTTACTAATACTGATTCACCCCCCCTCTCAATATTATTTCCAACAGAGATTAGACACGAGTAGCCTAAGATGAGTTATAGGAAGTTATTAGGTGAACAATGCATAGTCTAGTTGTAGCAACTATAACTTAGTCAAGTTGTTATAGTTGAGGCAGGACTCGATTTGGTTCCCAAGTCTAAAAAAAAGTAAGGGTAGTTGTGAGGGCATGATAACTAAGGATTGTCGGAGCATGTCAAGGAATGAAAAGGTGTTCTAACATATGTCGGACAATGGGAATACATGTCGACGAGTGTTAGGGAGTGCTAGGGGAACACAAGCGTGAACTAGGTCAAAATACTTGGAAATGAATGAGTAAGAGTATGTGCCAAGGTCTGTCAGTGAAATCCAGGTGTCCCAAGGATGAAGTGTTTTAGGATAAATTCATAATAGGACTTGTAGGAAGAAAGCCTATAGTTATGATAAGGCGGGAACAAATTAGTTTCAAATAAAACGAAACTTTTGGTTGGGCACAAAATTATTTTTCCAATGACCAAATTGGGTTCCCAAATTGAAAAAAAAGGCTATATATGAGGGCATGACAACTATGGAGTACCAAGGTGTTCTACGGAATTCCATAAAGTACTAACACATGTTAGAAAGTCCCAAGGAAATTTATGCATCCCAAGACATTCCAAGTGATAAGGCATGCTAAGATGTGTCAAGTGCTAGGGTGTGGCACCAACTCATTCTAGGGCATGTTACGACAAAGTGTTAAGGAAACCACATGCCCCTTAAATGAACACATACTCCAGACAAAGGCACACGCATAGAATAGGGAATTAGCCCCAGCTTTGATGGGGTTTAATGAAACCAAGTTCCAGTTAGTTTGGGATCGACTGCTAGGGACGGGCGGTTAGCCCTAGCCCCTAGGCACGTGGCCCCCAGAGGACCTATATTTTCTCAAATCGGGGGGAACTGGGTATTTAAATCATCTGACAAATTGCATTGTTAGGTGGGATTGTAGGCAAAGTTTATTCATCAGTTCTAGCTCTTGGGCCCTGAGCCAGGTTTGGTGCGAATTGTAGGATAGTTAGCTATGAAACACTTGGAAAACTGGGGAGAAGCATAACATTCTTAGTTTTTGTCTAAATGAGGTGCAGAAAGAACCCAGATAGCAGTTTTTTACTGTTCTGGAGCCATTGGAGACATATTTTTTACATTCTGAGCAATGTAAAGCAATGTAAACACAAATTTGAGCAGTTAATGAAATATGCCCAATATTGGAACCTAGACCAGGAGATGTAGCCCAGGAGAGGGGTGAACTCCTTTATCATTTTGCTTGTTATGTGTTTATGATGTGGTATATTGTATTTCTTATTACTATTGACTGAGTTTAAATACCATTATTTTATGTGCTTTGTAAAGTGATCCATTACCCAAAATACATAAAATTTCAATTGCAATTTGTTCATCACCTTCAAGTTTGCATTACAGATCATTTTGGTATCAGAGCTGAAGGTTATTGTGAAAGTTTGATTTTTTTTTGCAAGTGTTTTCGGATGTTTACAAGGTTGAAGGTTAAAAGAGGAGAAGGATAACTTGTGGAGCCAAGGCCCCACATTGTTTCAAGGGGAGCGCACACACCTCAAGCTTCAATAGTCATGGAACATGAAGAAGGTCCTGAAGGGATGTTTGAAGATGAAAGAACTTAAAAAAAAAAAAAAAAAAAAAAACCCTTCTTTGAGACGTCTAAAATGGTAAAATTTATTTATGAGGAGAGGAACTCAAGGTTGTATGGAGATAGATCAAAACCTCCAAAAGGATCACAACCATGTGATTTAAAGGTAAAGACAATATAGCAAGTACTAGTTATTCAAGTATCCTCAATGAAACTCAACATGAAAAAGAAAGAATAGATACTTTCCACATTAAAGTCATTACAAAGCATACCAAGATAGATACATTATTTGATAGTGGATCACAAGAAAACCTTATCTTAGAAGAAATTGTTAAGAAATTGAATTTGGAAAGCACTCCACATCCTAAATGTTATCCTTTAGGTTAGATATGTCACAATGCAAAATTGCATGTGACAAAAAGATGTAAATTGAGATTTGCAATCACTGCAAACTTTATAGATAAGGTAGAGCTTGATGTTATTCCAGTTGACATTTGTGGTATTGTTTTCGGAAGCCCATATATATATGTGTGTGTGTGTGTGTGTGTGTGTGTGTGTGTGTGTGATAGGAGAGCCATATTCTTTTATCACCATGAGAATAAATATCACTTGTTTAAAGATGGGATTGAGTACATTGTTAGAGCACATAACAAGAAGTTTAATTTAGCACTTGCGAATGCCATACAAATGAAGATTATTTTTAATGCTAGCAAGAACATTGTACTCTTAATGATCAAACCAATAGAGAATTTTGAAAATGAAGCCTTCCAAGGATGTGATGAAAATTCAAAATCTGATTTATATGAGTTTGTTAACACATATGATACAATGTTTCAGGAGCCCAAAGGATTTCCTCCTAAAAGAGGAATACAATATGAGATCCAACTGTAGCAAGATTTTCCTCTTCCAAACATTGGCATGTACAAGATGTCAGTTTGGAGAATGAAAAAATCAAGAAATAAATCCAAAAGTTGTTGTATAAAGGGGTCATCCGACCAAGCACATCGCCATGCACGTCACAAATTGTTTTAGTACCAAAGAACAATGGCACATGACACATGTGTGTGGATTTTAGAGCCTTGAACAAGATTACGGTAAAGAATCATCACCTTGTTCCTAAAAATTAATGATTTGCTTGATCAATTGAAATATGATATGTATTTCACTAAGTTAGACTTGGGAAGTGGCTATCATCAAATTAGGATTGGTGAAAGAGACATATGGAAGACATCCTTCAAAACAAAGCAAGGTTTTTTTGAATGGTTAGTTATGCCTTTTGGTCCTTGTAATGATTCTGTAACATTCATGAGAGTTGTGAATCATGTCTTAAGGCCTTTTCTTGATGATTTTGTCATTGTCTACTTAGATGACATATTGATATTCAGTAAAACCCATCAAGAACATGTCAAGCAAGTTATGAACGTCTTAGATGTCTTGAAGAAAGAAAAGTTGTTTTTAAATATGTCTAAATGTGTGTTTGGAAAGACCTCATTAGTGTATTTGGGACATATTGATGGACGGGGTGAATTTAATATAGATCCCTCAAAGGTAAAATTCATTGTAGATTCGCCCAAGCCCAATAATGTATCTAATGTTAGAATATTTTTCGGAGAAACCCAATATTCGATAAAGTTTATTCCTAATTTTTCTTCAATTTCATATCCATAACATGCCTTAACAAGTGTAAAGGAGACTTTTTAGTGGGGAGGCAAGCACCATAAAGTCTTTGATGCATTGAACAAAAGAATCAACACATGTCAAGTTCTTGCACTTCCTGATTTAAGACAACCATTTGAGATCAAAATAGATTGTAGGTGAATATGCCATGGGAGAGGTCTTGATGCAACATGGTAAACCCATATATTACCATTCTAAAAAATTTAATGGTGTCGTATTTAACTGGCCCACATATCAAAAGGAATTGTATGAATTGATGCAAAGTGAAGAAAGTGGAAACACTATTTGATGGGAAAGGAAACCATCATTCATACTGCTCATCAACCATTGCAATACCTGCAATCGAAAACTAAGCTACAACAAGCTCGGCATTTCATATGGATGGGTTTCTTATAGCAATTCCACTTGGTGATAAGGTATCTATAGCAAGGTTTTTAACATTATTTCTAGACCAATTGTTAGTGCTTTAATTATTTTTAAGAATAATTCTAGAATGCATGAGAGCTATGCTGAAAAATATGCTTTAGATGATGACTTTAAAGATGTATATGAAACTTTGTGTCAAGGAAACCAAGTAGAGGAATTGGATTACCATGTGAATGTTTCATACCATCTTGGCAAGCTATGCCTTCCACGGGGTGAAAGAGACATCATCATAAGGAAAGCACATACTTCTCTTATTGTTGGAAACTTTGGTGTAGGCAAGACGGTGGCACAAGTACAAAGGTATTGTTATTGGCATAGAAGGAATGCAAATGTGTTAGGATATGTAAGAAATTTTCTTTTTGTGCTACAAGTAAGACTAGTAATAGAAAGTTAGGATTGTATACTCCCCTTCTAGTCCCTTCCCATCTTTGGGAAAATGTTTCTATGGAATTTGTAGGAGAACTGACTATGTCTAAAAATAATCATGATTATCTTTATATTGTGGTGGATCATTTCAACAAGATCTATATTTTGATCCCTTGTAAGAAGTAGGTTATAGCTGAAAACACTGCAAAAATGTTATTTCAACATCTATGGGTACATTTTGGGTTGCCCAAATCAATTATTTCTGATCATGATTCTCAATTTGTCAGTAACTTGTGGTCTATCTTATGGGTACTCATGGACACCAATTTGAAAAAGAGTACAACATTCCATCCACAAACTCATGGTTAGATAGAAGTGGTGAACAAAACGGTAGTGCATATTATTTGTGGTTATTACAACAAACATCCTAAGCTTTGGGAAGAAAACTTACACTACATTCAACATTCTTATAACTGGGAAAAGCATTCATCGAATCAAGCATCTCCATTTGAGGCATGCTTTTGTTACTCACCAAAATCTCATTTAGATGGAAATATTTTATTATTGATGGTCATAGTGACATTGATAAGGTCAAGTGATTCATTGAACAATTTCAATTTGTACATTATATGGTTCAAGAACAGTTGGAAAAGAGAGAAGCCAAGTACAAGACAAGGCATGATAAGCATCTTGTTGACCATAGTTTTCAGGTTAGAGATGAATATTGGATTTACATTAGCAAGGAGAGGCTTAAAGGAGAAGGTGAAAAACTGAAACCAATAAGGTATGGACCTTTTAAGATTCTAGAAAAGATTGCTAATAATAAATTTTGGTTGGAGTTTCCTCCATATATGAAAATGTATGCATTTTTTCATGTTGATAATTTCAAATTATATCAGCCTCCTTTGATTGTTGATAAAGGAGATCATGTTCAGATTCCTTCAATCAAATATTTCTCTCTAGAATTCCATGAATAATTGCAACATGATAGTATCCTTGATTGAAGAAAAATAACTTCAAAACGAGGGAATGTGGAATACCTTCGTGTGGAACTCAAAGGCACAAATCCATGAAAATCCAAATGGATTGAGATCGAAAGTGTGAGGGAACTATACCCTCATCTATTTTTTGAGTAAAAGTAGTCTCTTGGAGGTCCAAAACCTTTAAGTGTAGAGGAGTGATCCAAGGGATCAGTAAAGTGCTCAAAATTCGAAGTCTTCAAAAGTGCTTGAGACCTATACAAGTGATTATATCTAACTACCTAAATCCAACACAACTTGAATTGCTCAAAACCGATATCATATGTTGTCGATAACGTGTTCTGATCATTTCCCAAACAAGTAAAAAGTTTGTAGGTTTGGGAGACTTATTGTACATTTTGGGCCAATGGTGGGCTGCCACTAGGCCTCTCTAGATTGGTTAAAAGAAATCATTGAATTTGATTGGTTCGGTTTTCTATTATTGTTATATTGGTCAAATTGGATTTTTTTAGGACCAATGAATGGAGGCCACGTGGGCCAATAGAGCGCTGCCATGTGGCCTCCCAACTATGCATTAAAATATTGTTTATGGGCCAAATGGGCCTTCGGGAGAGTTGAACACAAGACCTCCAACCAAACAGTGCAAATCCCTACTGCCACACCATACCATGTCACTTAACCCTTATAACTCCCATATTGTATTTAACGTTGGCACAAACATGCCCATAGAACCATGTGGTGGGACCAAGGGCCACGTCTTAGCCCTAGCCCTAGGTTTTAGGGCTCGACCATGGAAACTTGACAGAGGCTACTAGAAGGAGCCAACCCCTAGGCACCTAGAAAGGGGGCCTGCATGATCACATATTGCAGCCAAAGGCACACGCATAGAATAAGGCATCAACCCCTTGTTTCATGGATTTTAATGTGATCAGGTACTAGCTATTTGGGGGATGGTCGATGGGGTGGGCTGTTAGCCCCATCCCCTAGGCACATGGGCCCCATACCACCTAAAGCTTTGGAAATCGAGGATCAGTGGGAATTTAAACCTTCCGACAAATTGTACGTCGGGTGGGATTGTAGCCGGACTTTCTATGTTAGTTCTGGGTTTTGGGCGATAAGCCAAGTTTATTGTGAATTATAGGACAATTAGCTATGAAAAACTTGGAAAATTGGGGAGAAACATACATTTTTCAATTTTTGGCCAAATGAGGTGCAGAAAGAGCCCAGATGGGGATTTTTAATGTTCTCAATCCATTGGAGACATAATTTTTACATTATGAGCATTATAAAGCCATGTAAACACAAATTTGAGTAGTTAATGAAAGAGGCCCAACATTGGAAGTTGAACCAAGAGATGTAGCCCAAGAGAGGGGTGGAATCCTTATCATTTTTTATGTTTTGTGTTTTTGATATGGTATACTGTCTCTGTTATTGTTTTGAACTAAGTTTAAAAATCATTATTTTATGTATTTTGTGAAGTGATCCATTACCCAAAATACATAAAACTTGACTTGTAATTTGTTCATCGCCTTCAAGTTTGCATTACAGATCACAAGCATTAAGGCATGCCAATATGTGCCAAGTGGTAGGGTGTGGTGCCAACACATGCTAGGGAGTGTTAGTGAGTGTTAGGGAATCACATGAGAGCACTAGTTTCAATTGAATAGAAATGAATGAATAAGAGTGTGTGATAGGGAATATTATTGAGTTTTAAGTGTGTTAAGAAGGGAGTTACAAGGTATGCTAAGTAGTGCCAAGGCATGCTAGAGTGCTAGGGAATCATGCCAATATGTACCAAGCGACAAGGTGGGGACAATGCATGCTAAGGAGTGTTAGTGAATTCTAGGGAAGCTCAATGGAGAACTAGGTCAAAATGCAGGGAACTTAATGAATAAGAGTGTGTGTCAGGGAGTGTTATCGAGTTTGAGGTGTGCTAAGGATGAAGTGAAATGCTATGCTAAGCAGTGCTAAGGCATGCTAGAGTTCTAGGGTAGTATGCAGCCAATATTTGACAGGTACGAGAGTGTGCCAACATGTGCTAAGAGGTGTCAGGGAGTGTAAGGGAAACACAGGAGAGAACTATGTCAAATTAATGAATGCAAATGAATGAATAAGAGTTTGTGACATGAAGTGTTAATGAGTTTTGGGTGTGCTAAGGAGGGAGTGACAAACTATGCTAGAAAGTGCTAAGGTATGCTAGAGGTCAAGTAGACATGTTAAGATGTGTCAAGTTCCAAGGTGTACCAATGCATGTTAGGGAGTGTTTGGGAGAGTCGGGGAAATGCAAGGGAGCATTGGTTGAAAATGCATGGAAATGAATGAATAAGAGTGTGTGAAAGGGAGTTTTAGTGGGTTTTAGGTGTGCTAATAAGGGAGTGAAAATATATGCTTGGCAGTTCCAAGGAATGCTAGAGTGTCAGGGCGACATGCCAATATGTGCCAAGTGCCAGGGTGTGTCAATGTGTGATAGGGAATGTTAGGGGGTGCCATGAAAAAACAAGAGAGAAATAGTTCAAAATTCATGGAAGTGAATGAATAAGAATGTGTGATAGGGAGTGTCAGTGAGTTTCAGGTGTGCTAAGGAGGGAGTGATAGTGAGTTTTAGTTGTTCTAATGAGGGAGTGACATGGTTATATGTTAGGCAATGCCAAGGAATGTTAGATTTCCAGGGCATGTCAAGGAGTGGTCGTGTGTGTGTTAGGGAGTGAAAAATCATGCAAAGGAATGTAGGCATGGCTAACACGTGCCACACAGTTCCAAGGCATCCCAAAATGTGCCAGATGATATGGCATGTCAGGATGTAAACTATGATGCTTAGTTGTTTTACTGCCACGGTTGGATGTGAGCCTTGTCTTGGTAACTTGTTAAGTGGGATGAGTTTAGATTGGACATGTGTAGACTAAGATGAGTTGTAGGTATTTCCTATGTGAACAAGGCATATGTTGAATTTCCACAACACATGAGACTTTGTGTTTGGTATTACAATATTTGATGCAAACACACTCAAGTTCCACCACACATCTACTTTAATGCATAAAAACATCTACAAACATCAAGGAATAAACTAGTGCACATGACAATTTTTAAATTTTTCAAACCCTTCTTCATTATATTACAAATTATAATACAACAAGTTAGAGCTCCCGTAATAGGGGTTATGGCCCTTTACAATCATAATGATACAAGGAATACAACTAGGGTTTGGTGTTAGTCCTTTTACAACCAATCTATCCTTAACAAGAAAAAACTTAACCTACTTATTGATGGTGGCCACATAGAATTCTTTTAGTCCATATGTATTGAAGACATCTTGCAAGTCATCTTGCCTCTCATTATCTAACTCCTCAATCTACTTCTATCAATGAGCTCAACTTCTTTAGGTTACTAAACTCGGATAAAAAAACCCCGCCCTCTAGCTACCTCCTTTATCCTTCAAGGTATGCAACACTTACAGTCTTCAATCAACTATTCACAACTCCATTTGTGAACATCGCTTTCGTTTTCCCACTTTTTCCATACTACTACTCCAAAATAAGAAGTATAGGTATATGGAGGATGCCCTTCTACTAACTGAATCAATCCTATGCAATATAGTGAACTAGGGCTAGCTGGATAACCCACTTGACTACTACTTTAGTCCTTAGAAGTCTACACATCCTTATGCCCAATACACCTACCCTTCTACCACGCTTGTTGTCCTTCACAAGTTCAGGAAGTATGGATCTTCTTTGAAAGTCACCTAACAACCCTCCAACTATACTTGTACTCCCATCAATCTGTCGAACCACAGTTAATTTTTGTTACTGATCTAGGGCCCACAGCACTGCCCTCATCAAAGGCTCTTCAAATCTGCCACGTAACAATTATTTGAGTCCTCTCAAAATCCCTATTCTTGTGTGCCATTTCTTTGTTTTCCAATCTACGAATGGATTTGAACTACTCCTTTTATCATCCTTCTAACAATCTATAGATGACTGAATTAAGGTCACAAATTGGCCACTAATAGTCCATTTAATAATTATTTATTGGTTTCTTCAGATCTTTGTCAAAAACTCTATGGACATTCCACAAAAATCAAATCCTCTTAATTTCAATCCATTCTGGAACATTTATTCTGCTCAAGTTCCACCCTCCTTTGGATCTTCTATCTCCAAACATACTTCTACAAACCATCTTCCAGATTTTTGGTCTATATTGCAGAGATAAACCTTGCTATAAGGGTCACAACCCCTATTCCTCTAGATAGATTTTTCATAGTCTTAAGGGCATACCATATGGACTAAATACACTAGGAAATTTCCCTAATTACAACATTATATTTCTATTCTAATTTATTTAGAACAAACCCTATCCACCCATAGTAAAAACAACAACTCTTGACTCCATAAGAGACTCAACCTAGCTCATATGGATCCATAGATTCTGGGTATTTCTTTGACTGAATCTTGAAATGAGATTTAGATATTTACAATCCTCAAGCTAGGGTTACGTTAGTCAATATTACACATGAGACTACTTCTGTTCTGGCCCTAAATTCTAGTGCAGTCTCTCCTCCATTTTTGTTGGTCTTTATCACATACCTTGCAGCCTACTAACCACCAGAAGGTAGGGTCTCAACCTTCTCTACTATTTCAAAATTTGATGTGGATTTCACACAGAGATGAAACTGAAATGACATGCCCAAATTCTCATGAGAAACCTCTCTTGAGCTCGATCCACCAGAAGAGAACCAACAATATGCCATCCTATTTCCTAGCTAAAACCCATTAAGATATGAGAGATTATTTTAAACCCTCACATGATGATCTTGCTCTTGGTGGATGATCATGGCCTCCCTGTAGCAGCCCTTACTCACCCCTCTAACACTTTCTACTTTAGGACTACTTCTCTCTTGTCTTCCTTGATGAAATGATATCCTTCTCTCTCGATGTTCTTTCCTTCATCCTAGGTGCCAATACATGCCAAGTGTAAAGGCTTAGTGAATTCTAAGTTCAAAATATTCCTTTGTTGCTTCTCATCTACTTTCCAATAATTCATCTCAAATAAATTTATTATTAAACCATGCCAAAGCATACCAAGTGATCTTAGCACATGCCAGACATGATAACACTTTCCAAGCACCAACACGTGTCAAGTGCTAATGTTTTTAGGGAGTTTTATGAATTATATTAAGTGGCAGGGCATGTCAAAGAGTGCTAAGGTGTGCTAGAGAGTGTCAATGCATGTTGAGGAGTGTATGGAGTACTATGACAACAAAAGGGAGAAATAGGAAAAAATGCATGGAAGAGAATGAATATGAGCGTGTGCTAGGTAGTGTTAATGAGATTTATCTTTCATGCCAAGGATGGAGTGACAAGGTATGCTAAGCACTGGTAAAGCATGATAGGGAATATTAGGGCATGCTAAGAAGTGCCAAAGTGTGCTAGGGAGTTCTATGGTGTCTCCCAACATGTGTGAAATAGTGCTAACGCATGCCAAGACATGTTAGGTGCTAAGGCATTCTAGGATGTGAAAGGTGTTAGGGTATGCTAATGTGTGTCAAGGCATGTCAAAGCAAGAAAATGAAGAACCAAACTAAAATTCAAGGAAATGAATGCATAATATGGTTAATAAGTTAGGACTTTATCTGTTACGCAAAGGGCATGCTAGGCACACTAATAATAGGTTCCAATACGTGCAAAGTTCCAATGTGTGCCAAGTTCTAATGTATGTCAATGCATGCTAAGGTGTTCCAGGGCATGATAGGGACTATAGGGCATGCCAACACATCCTAGGAGAGTGCTGCGTTGTCTTATGGCATGCCAAAATGTGCTTGGGCGTCCTAGTCATGGAAAGATGTTCTAGGTACAAAGATGTTCCAAGACATGTGAGGTGCCAATGAATGTTAGTGTGCGCCAAAGCATGTTAAGGTGTGCCAAGACTATTTAGGGATTCTAGGTATCTCTCATTAATAGAATTGACATATATTGATTATGCATTAAAAAATATAGTTCCTACACACGCTAGTAGAACTCTATTGAAAGGGAATTTTCTAGATAATAAACCTAATAGAGATAAATCATGTATTGACTCGCAGGAAAACTATATTCTCATTACTTGAGGGAAATGATACACACTAATTACTTCTTAACAAATTGACTGCCTCCAATCACTATGGCCTTGGAAACATAATGAAAAAGACTCCACAACAATAGTATTAAATTGTAATCTTTTGACAAAAATATAGTAAAAGCATATAATGTCATCAAAAACTCATTGGAATGATCAATGATGATGAAATTTTTTTGACTGTCACCAAGTAACCAAAAAGAGCATTGGTGAGGGTCAATAAATGATCATCACTAGAAGTTTCACTAAAGAGATAATTAGTGAGGGGCCTTTAACAACCCTCACCAAAAGTGTCATTGAAAATGACTTTAGTGACAAACCTTAAAGGGTCATCACTATATACACTTACAAAAACACTTTTTTAAGGACCGTCACATGCATGACCCTCACCAATGACATTTTTTGTTGTAGTGTAATTTAATTTAATAAATGTTACTTAAATATGCATTATGAATTCTTGAAAATAAATTGTTTGTAATTTTATTAATAAAAAACAATTAGTATATAACAAATTGAATTGAGCTAATTTATTATTTTTATTACTTCTTTAATTTAGATGAACTTATTATTATTATTATTATTATTATTATTATTATTAAAGTTTACCCTTCACCTAAAAAGCTCTGATACAACATCCCCATATTGGATTGTAGAACTCCATAATGTCTTCTTCAATATTTCATTCAACCAGCACCCTCTACCCCTTCTCATATTTGAGGATGGGGGTAGAGGGAAGGATTGGAGAAGATGTAGCAATAAAATGAAACATGATTATATTTATACATGAATAAATAGAATTCTCTAAATTCTTATTCCTTAGAGTTGACATGCATTTGGAGTCAACAATCTAATTTGTTATGACAATATGCTTTCCCTTCAAAATGAGACCCACAATGCCTAAATTATAAGATTCAATATTGGAATATAGTACGAATAGTTACATTTTTGATCAAGTTATTAAAGTTGTTTTCGATAATAAAATAATTATTCCCATTAATAAGGGAGGTCAACTATTCAATCCTACAAATTCTAGCTTTCCTTTTTTATTTATTTATAAATGCACCAAGAGCAGTGAGATGCTCTATATTGAAATACGATGGAGATATTAGAAATTAAAAATTAAATTAAATTAAAAAATAAATAACTACATATCGACTTAACAACAACTAAAAAGTTAATATGGATGTATGTTGGTAATAAATTGTTGGTGTACTCCTCATAGTTACATCATTATTTTCTTTTTTGTTATATGGTTATAGTAGATAGATTGTTTACCCCACAAATATTTGGTATTTTACTTTAGAATTAAATTATTATTATTATTAAAATGATTATGTCTCCTCATCTCTGCATGGGCTAGTTAAGTGGTTGGAAAAATGGGATGTTATCCTATCCACCTAGTTTCAAATTGTATGGGGGGGCATATTTGGACCATTTTGTTAAGGCTCAAGGAGTAGTCGCTCCCACCCTCATGGATTTTGGACTCTTGCTATGTCCTAAATTACTTTTAGTTCTATCTTACGGTCCCTTGATGACCAAGTGGTTGGCACAATTGGAAACCAAGAGAGGCATACTTGCCTAGATTACTAGAACGAGTTATGGAGTTATGGGTTCACCATGACAAAATAAAAATAATAAAAATAAATATTGATTCCCTTGATGACCAAGTGGTTGGCACAATGGGAAACCAAAAGAGGCATACCCCTTCCATGGAAACTAATCATGGGAAACCAAGTGAGGCGTACCCCTTCCATGGAAACTGATTATGAGGATGGAAACATCTAATTATGTATTTGATGTTTATAAAATATGTGTTTACTTTTTGTCACGCAAACTAGTTGAGCAACTTGAAAATGAAAGGCAATATATAAAAATGTTTTGTTATTTCCATGCAAACTATTTTTTAATCTAGTTAATAAGTATGTTTATTGCTTATAAAAGGTGACCTCTCCCCATAATCGAATGATTTATTGATATTTATTTCTCTATTATTTCATTGTGTCATGTATGATTAATAATTTCCATATCTACATGGATATCAATTAGTATCAGAGTAGAAAATCTCAACATGTTGCTGCTCAACATCACATAATATATGGGAATCCATCCATCTACTAAAATAAATTATTTTCATAGAATCGTTGCTCGAAAGTCACACAACCTTAGATTTTTAATACCATTACCAGTGCACCTTCCTCAAGGAAATTGGAGCCATCTCATCACTTATATTTACATTTCGATCCATTTGGGTGGATGAAAATCATGCCACCTCACAAAGAAACCACATCTAGAGACTCAACCAAGGACTCACCAATTGAGGATTTTTCCATGGCTCTCCATAAGTTAATAAATCTAAAACAATAGAGACACCCTCTAAGGCACATATGATTGAATACACACTTTCAATTGCCCAAACTTTTTGACTAAATGAATGGAGAGGCTATTGATTCTTGGATCCACAGTCTCTCCACCTATTTCAAAACATGTCCCAAGATGGAAACAACCACAAACTAGATATGAGGATGCATGTATACACAATTTACTATGACTTCTCAATGTCTGATGGCCACTTCTCATAGATGTACATTGTTCACATCCTCTATAATCTTCTGAATCATATGGACTGCAAATCCAACCAGGAACCATCAGCAACTCCAATCTAGTCTAGGGGCATCCTCTATGGTTTCTCTATCAATGATTCCAAAGCGAGAATGTCATTCTTGGTAGTACTTCATTTAACAAAGATAAGTGGACATTTGCGAGATTAACCATCCTCCAATTTTTCTCTATCACAATTTAATATCCCTTCAACAGTTTTCTAGAAGGGGCTCAATCCGTACATCATTTTTGTCTCATCATCACATTAGAGAACTTTTGAGGTCTAAAATGGCCCTCCTAAGAAAAATTGTCAACCAAAATAAACTTTATAAGAATCAATAGGATTCAAGATGATGATGTCAACCATGGGGGATGATTCACCATTTTTGGGGCAAAAATGTAAAAAGATTAAAAAATAATAAAATAATAAAACTACTTTTTCAACTTATCTCCCTAAGGTTTTACTCAAATTTCAAGCAGGAGTACTTGTTGGATGCAAAATTTATTTCCTCATCCAAGGAGTACCCATGTTTCATACTTTCGATGGACCGTGTTATGCGAAAAATGAGAAATACATGAGAAAACGTGATTCCAATCATGTTTTTCATGTATTTCTCATTTATCATGTACTAGAGTTCATCAAAAGTATACAACATGTTTACTCCTTAGATGAAGAATCAAATTATGCATCCAACGACTGTTCCCTCTTGAAATTTGAGTAAACCCATAGGGAGATAAGTTGAAAATACGAGTTGAAAAAGTAGTTTTTGCTTTTTCCCTCTAAAATTTGATGATATAATCTAATATTATTTTATTATCTCCACTATTATTTTATAATTTCCTTAGGAAGCCCATTTTATACCTCAAAATTCCCCTAATTTTTAATTATTTTGTGTGTTCTACTTATATGATTTCTCATTTATGAATTCTTTGTTACAAAATTACAAATGATTCTCATTCAATTTTCTTGTGACTATTGTTACTATGATTTTCTCAGCAATATATTACAGTTTGGAATTTCAAAAATACATAAAAGAAAACTTTTTATGACTTATTAACTAAAAAAAAACTATTATCGACTAGAAATCGACGAACATCAACTAGAATGACTAACTTCTATAGAATCAATTAGCCTTATACAGACTCCATAATTAGCTTGAAATTTTGTACATAGAAATCTTTTCTCTCAACTGCAAGTGAGCTAAATCTTCTTTTAGTGGAAGTTAAAGTTTGTTCCTTGTTGTGTCTAAGTTGAAACTACTCCTTGTCGAGTTTTAACCATAATCAATATGCGCTTTTCAATGATCCATCCAATGCTATATGCATATTTTGAAGTGTATTCAATTCATGTGACAATTTTCCTTTACAATAGTGAATGTAATTAATTTGTTCATCACAAAAATTTGCAATGCAAGTAGCTTTTTTGGAGAAATAATTTTACATAGAGTAAGTATAGCTGACCAAAATATTAGTTTCAATTAGGATTCCATTATATATTGATGAAGTCGATATTATACATTATGTTGCGAAAGTCGGTTTTGTAAACAAAATGGAAAGGTATTACAAATTCCAATTGGTTATGCTCACAAGGCTTTGGATTGATAAAAATAGCTAAAATAATACAATTACATAAACTCAATCATATATTATGCACAAATGGTGTATGTGCAAATACACTCACACACAGATTACATTGAGATCACTCTATTAAATAGAGTTTTTGAGATCCAACTTATTCCTAATTTAGAGAGAGTGGTTGAGAGAATTTCTCAACCATCACAAACCAATTTCTCAAATATGGAATGTAAGCATTAACTCCAACATCCCCCCTTAATGATTACATTACACAAAATAACCAGGCTTATCAGTAGATGCTCCATCAAGTTGCCTCATAACCCTCGGAAAGGTGTAGTTGGCAAGCTGGATTTCCGAGTTCCCTTCCTCAACTCCTGAATCAAGGACCTCCCGAAGTCAATTACTGGACAGCATCCCAATCTGTTGCATAACCTCATTAGGAAACCACTTCCATGTCTACCACTAATGAGGGATCCTTCCCTAGATCCGCAACTGCCATACTATCTGGACAACCATCCATATTGAGCCTTACTGCTACTTGATTTCTTAAAACATTTTATAATAATGGAAATTAAACTAATATAATCACAAATGTATTTTTCCAAAAAACCGGTATAGTCACGGCAACATTGACTGTCAAAACCCATTTATCGTTGTCTCTCTATGTGAATATCTACGTGAATATCAGACTGTCTCTCACATCTGGACTGGCTCGTTTGATCATATCTCTCTGCAACGTAGATTCTTCCCATAGAATCCTACTGAGGAGCCCGCATTATGAATTGCAAGGCCAGCTAGTTCTCCTTCACCTGGAGAATATATTCATCATCTAATGCTGCGTTAAAACTCCAAGTCAATGGAATCTGACAAAACCCAACCTGAGATTTCCGAGAAAGCTCGCAAAACGTCGAATCCAGATTCCCACAGATAATTATACGTCAGCAGCCTGGGACCTCTCTTATGAACGACGTGTGCGACCCGCACACTGAGTTAGTCTCGCCTAATTCACGAGCCTCTTGTTCTGATCTTCAATTAAAAAAGAAAAAAGGGTCAATGTAGATTAAATGCCTGTGCAAACGGGCATGTGATTCGATCCAGCAACTCGATCAACAAAACCCCTAAATATCGACCAATATCACTGTGATAAAAGGACATGTAGCAATGAAACATCTGTAGTGGCCATCTCTGATATAACTTACAATAAAATCAGCTACGACCGGGCTTTCGCTACGCCCCAATTAGTCCGCATCTTAGAAGCTTAAAGTCTGTTTTTTGTCTAGGATAAAATCTAATTAGCATCGATTTAAGTTTAACGCATCAACTGATCTGAAAAAAGAAGTCGGCGAGTCCGGCTGCATCCCTTTTCTGGTCAAGATTTTGGAGGCCAAAAACAGCACCGCTCAGGAGGTCGCTACTCTGCTACTCGTGCCACACAATTGTTCGTCTATGGCACAGCTACGAACAATATAAGACGGTTTTGTGGAGGTCTGGACACTCGTCTTGACTCCACACTGGTTGGCAACGACATCTCTTCAAATTAAATCGCAGACCTCGTCTTGACTCCGCACTGGTTGGCAACGGCATCACTTCTGTCACTATCGTTGTTCCTCTATGGAAGCTCGCGGCCGCAATGGAGATGGGGATGGTTTACGGCTGCATACGCAGGTTGCTCCGTCCAGAATACTCAGGTTACAACAGCTTAGTTAACATCCAAATGCACCTCCTCGCAACACAGGTTCAGATCTAGCTCTGATACCATGATGAAAATAGCTAAAATAATACAATTACATAAACTCAATCATATATTATGCACAAATGGTGTATGTGCAAATACACTCACACACAGATTACATTGAGATCACTCTATTAAATAGAGTTTTTGAGATCCAACTTATTCCTAATTTAGAGAGAGTGGTTGAGAGAATTTTTCAACCATCACAAACCAATTTCTCAAATATGGAATGTAAGCATTAACTCCAACATGGATTTGGATTTAGAGTGGATAGGCGTACTGTTAAGGCACTCCTTGGGATAGGTCACCGGTTCAAATCCCCATGAGTACTTAGGTAGCTTTATAACCAAAAAAAATTCCAATTGGTTATGATTCTCCAAAGTGTCCAAAAAAAAGAAAAAAAAAGAGCATCATAGGATGAAGAAGTCAATTATTGAGAAAGTTGATGACTAGAATTTGCTATTCTCACCAGAATTGTTGCTCAACGCATTTACTTAAACTAGTTCGGATAGTATTTGTCGAAGAGAATACAATGGTGGTGCATAACTCCGGCTTTACCCCTACCACTTGGATGCTTCCAATGCTTTCTGATATGCTCGTCGCGTGCATTCACATGCCCTCTCTTCTTCCTGTTCTTCAGTTTGGTCGTCATCTTGCTCGAGATCTCCTTCCTCTTCGTCATACAACAATTGACTATATACTTTGACATCACTCCTATTGTTAAACCAAAATCACATTTAAGAATATGCAGAACATTGATGGAGGCCTCTCGGAAAGGAAACTATAGTCGACTAAATAATTTGCATTTATAACTTGTCTTCTCCATACATCAATTTGACTTTTATTATTGACCAAACATTCAGAAGTAGTAGCACAACGAGCTCAACAATTTATGCTCTTTGTTCGACTAGACTAGTTGCGGTCAATGTGGTCGACCAAGTCAAACTAATATAAGGCTCCTATATGCTGTCTAAAGGAATACAATGTCTACATATTGTGCTCAAGGGATGGATTACCGACTTTTTGAAGTGCATCGGGACTTCCTAGTGGCTCAAGTTCTCGACAAAGAAATGCCATGAAATAATTATTAGGTAGGGACGATGGCACAGTCACAAAATCTTCTATTAACCATACTTCTAACATTAATTTCATACCTCATACTTTAGTCTCCATCATTTTAATGAACTATCCCCATCATTTCAACGAAATTTATAATCTTAGAGATTGTTGCTTGAACGGTTGCAAAAGTCCATTGGTCAAGTCAATCAACAACGTATTTCCATCAACCCAAATCAAGTCAACCTCTGTAGCAAGTTGATAATAATGGAGTTTTTATGAACAATCCAGACGACTTCCGTCAAATGAGATGACTCGACTCTCCATTAAACAACGAGGTTCGACCAAGTCCACACATTTCACATTCTTATCCACAATTGACGGAAATAGAATATTGATTAAGGGATAATGTAATTAGGAGAAGCTAGATATGCTTCTCATCACTCTCAATCTCTCCCACATTATTCAAATATATATAAATTCTTATCCATTTTAATACCGTATTCCAAAACCGTCAATTTTTTTCAACAGCTCCATTCATTGCTCCTCTAGCAAGTCTGTTCCATTCTATGGCTTTACTAGTATTAATATAAATAATTCCATCACCAATCTTACTTCCATTTAATTGTGGAGTATTCCTATTCAAACAATGTTCTTGTAAAAGCACTCACTTTCACTCTGTTGAATTAGTGCAGTAGGTTCTCTAACAAACAAAGGCAGCAAATCAACAACATTGTGAAGAGGTCTCGACTTTTCCTTCATCTTTAAAAGATATACATGAGATTTTCCCATATGTAAAAATTTTTAGTATCATCCACAACCCATATAAAGAGTTGCAGGTTTCGGCACCGATAAAATAGATTCTCATTTTGATCACGTCGACCAATCCTCGTTTGCATACTTTTATTTTACGTGTATTTCTAGC
Organism: Pinus taeda; assembly: GCA_000404065.3. NCBI lineage: Eukaryota > Viridiplantae > Streptophyta > Pinopsida > Pinales > Pinaceae > Pinus > Pinus taeda. The sequence goes on from APFE030512638.1 coordinate 28,727, forward strand.
ATCTCTTCCTCTCTATCTTTTCTTTTGCATATCTTCGGTTTCAGTGATACGGATCTTAAATTGAAATGTTGGCAGACATCAACTTAAATCTTTTCGAAATTTTATCTTGCAGATTTTTCATTTAATCTCATCTTATTGATCTTATTCTCTTCAGGTTCGGCCCACTTCTTGATTTTGTTGTGGTTTTCACCCAGCCAAATAAAGCAGGCAACGACGCCAACTATTGTAGGCATACAACAGGAATAACCAAGAACATGCTACATTATAACAAAATATTAATAACACAAGGAACTAGAGAATATTAGGAAATGGTTTTCACCCAGCCAAATGAAGCAGGCAACGACGCCAACTACTGTAGGCATACAACAGGAATAACCAAGAACATGCTACAGTATAACAAAATATTAATAACACACATACACACAAGGAACTAGAGAATATTAGGAAAGGAATTCCAGTCTAGGTTTGCATTGATCTTAGTGTATATTTTTGCATGATATCTGTGGTTGGAGCGGCTGTACCCACTCTCAACCACCTCTTTACTTTACCTTACATATTACTCAATATTACTACCATTTACCAAGTATAAAACATATGATGATAAAATAGTTCTAAAGACCCTTTACAGCATGTTCCTTCCCCTCTAGAACACTAAACTAGGATTTATTTTTGTATCAGATTGCCTTCCAAACAAAATAGGGAATCTCATTTCAATATTTTTTGCTATGTATATATAGGCTTTATGTCTGAAAAATTAGGCTTTAATCTAGTATAATTAATATTTTCTTCCAACAAAGGATTTTATATGGAAAGTTTTTTAAAAAACATAGGGAAGTTTTTTAAAAAAAAATTTGCTATAATTTCATAATTTAAAAATAAAAGAAAAATAAGAGTTATTTTCTCTCTTTTTTAATTATATTTAAAGCTCGGAAAATTTATATGAATAAAAATATCTCTATTTAATGTTGTCCTCTACAGGAGGGTGATAAAAAGTTCTTACTCTTCCTTTAAACCTTGCAAATGGTCCTTATCCAAAATTTATGTTTATTTTTGTATGTGTATAGAGGAAAAAAATAATAAAAAGAATATATAACCTAATTAATGATTTGGATTCAGATTACTGAAAATTACTTTGTGTGATTAAGTACTTTACATAAAATAAATTCTTAGACCAAAAACTCTTCAAAGATTAAATATATATATAATAAATAAAATAAAATTATATATATATATATCCAAAAATACCTCCATTTATTATTGTCCTCCAACATGATTGATGAAAATGTCTTAACTTCATTTAAAGGTTTTTGCAAATGGTCTTTATGTATAAAACAATAGGCTTTATTTTTGTATAATTATTGTTTTCCTCCCGCATGAGAGGGTCTTATAATATTTTTGTTTTTGTTTTTGTACGTCAAATCTATTAATTCATGTCAGATTTACATTGTGAGGATCCCCAAAGCAAAAGACTATTGGTTGCAATCCTACTAGATTTGTTGGACCAAAGATAGAAATGAAACCACATAAAAAATGACCAAATTGTACTAGATAATTATAGACGGATAACCCAAAAAGACAAAAAAAATGCTTAGAAGTTGAAAATAACCTATTTTCATCCTTGGTCCTCAAGAAGAGATGGAATTGGAATAGATTGCCTATTTCCTTGAGACCGAGGGGGGAAAAATATCATGGAAACGGGCTTCCATATCGTTGATATTTCCTTCCAACCCTGCGATCCATTCGTCTATCCTTCTTTTTCCACATTAGAAAGAATCCATCTTGTCTAGTATTCGCCACTAATTTTGTTGAACATCATTTAAAAAACTGACCAATTTGTTTTTTTCATCATGTCATATCTAGACGAGTCGGTCCATGACCACTAAAATATTTTGAAGCCTTCCATCTAACAAGTTTAAGGGAGGAGGCATCTCCACTCCGCCTGGAAACTAGCCTATAGACGAACAAATTCTTCTCCTAAGTCCCAAACATCTCCTTAATGAACTACCCCTTGGGCACGAGGTCTCAATCATCGTCGTGCATGACCTCTCTCATGAGGCATTGGGTTAAGGTAAACCATGATGCCCTAGCTAACAACTTAATGTTTCCTTACCATGCTCTTCTAGGCTACTCCACCAACCCCTCTCCTTACACTATCGAAGCTGAGGACATAGAGACTATAGTCACTACTTTGAAAATTATCGTCAACCCTCAAAACCCAACTACCTGCCCCACAAGAGCCTTCACTACTCTATACCTTTGGAAATACCAACAAACCAAAATTTTGCCACTACCAAGGCACACACAGGGACTTGCCTATGGTGCAGCCCTGCTTCTATTTAACTTGGTAAATTCTTGTAAAATTATAGCACTTATCACCAGACCACCTAGGAAAAAAAACATACCAACCGAAAAAATATTCAGACACTACAAAGTCTACCAAGGAAACAAGGCTTACTCGAGGCTAGGAGCTTAAAATGTCTTCTAGATCTTCGTGTCTATCCTGCTTCCTCCGCCATTTCCTTACCATTTGTGCTTGTGCTACACCCGAAGATGAAGAGGGTTGATATATTGAACCCGAATCTCACACTCATACCCATTGAAATTCATTGTTGGCATTCAATATAATTTTTTCCCTCTCTTCAATATTTCACCTCGCAGCTTGGTTCACATGGAATGGCACTGCTAAGGTGCCATCCTACAAATAGAAGTGCCTGAATTCCTCAGGTACCAATAGTCTCATACCTTCCCACTAACCATAATGGCCAAACTAAAGCTCTTGAGCAAATTTAAGGGCCATTGATTCTGAAGGCTTCATCATCCATTTTCCAAGTGAGGCTTTTCCGACACACTTCATTTAATCTTGATGTCAAGTGTGTGAGGGTGACAAGGACCTCCTCATAACCTCTTCGTCGCCATCTATATCCCCCATTGGGGAAAGCCTATCACACTCCAATATGTTTAAAATTTGATCTAGGTCCTCTGACTCAATTGGCGAAAGCCACTTAGAAGTGATGTCTATATTGGACTCCTTATTTCCCCAATTATAACCAGTCTCGCACTTTATTTCTGGACCACCTAGTGTGGGGAGTGATGAGGTAGGGAAATGAAAATAATAAATCTCTAATGCATGAAACCAAGAGCTCCAGGCACCAACTGTTAGAAACTTTTGAGACAAGAGAGTGATTGATGAGTCTTTGAACTATAAATATCACCAATTGGGAATCTCTAGTTATTTAGATGTTCGTTACACCTTTTCTTTGAGCTAGATCGAGACTCTTCTCCAGTGCCATTAATTTTGCTACATTATTGATCCAAGTTTTGCAGGATCCTACCTTTTATAGAAAAACATTTAAAAAATTGAGGGAATTTTTATAATTTTTTTCATTATAATTTCATTAAAAAAAACATAAAAAAAAAACACGAGTAATTTCTCTTTAATTTTTTTTTTAATTATATTTCAAATCTTCTTTAATTGATTTTTTAAATAGAAGAAAATCATTAGACCAAGAATACCTCTATTTATTATTGTCCTCAGGCATGAAAGTGTTTCTATGAATATATCTTAACTTCTTCCATTAATGGTTTTTCTAAATGGTCTTTATGTCTAAAAAATGAGGCTTTATTTTTGGATGATTATTGTTGACCTCTAGTATAAGAATATTTTATAGGGAAAGGTTTGAAAATATGGCAAAAGTAGTACGTGCGACTATGAGAAAACAGAAGAAGAGATTAATATTGATGACAATGAAAACTATTTACATTTATCCATCTTTCAAAATTGTAAGTTAATATATATAATATATATATAATATATATATATATATATATATATATTAAATCTCGATCTATCAACTAGTAAAGGGAATAAATCTCTCAAGTGCAAAATTTTCCTCATGTTTGCACCCAAAAAAAAATAGGGTCCAAAAGATTGAACTTGAGAAAAGATTGTACTTATAGAATTGTTCCCTCTCGTCACCTGATAATTCAAAGTTAAGATGGATTGAGGCTGATATACAAAATTAAATGTATAAAGAAGAATAATATTTATTTTTGAATCTTAAATAAAAATGATTTTTTATTTTATTTTTATTTTAAGTGTATAAATTATTATGCAGATAGTGCATCAATTTTGAAATAGAGCTTCCAAAAATTTAATTTAATTGTCAAGAATTATTAGATGGATGATAGGGCCTTAACCTCCATGAAATATTTTAGAATATTCTTATTAGTATGCACAAATCAGTGTTTGAGATTTATGTAGTTATGTATTTTTTTTCTTTTTAATTAAAATGATTAATTAAATAAAGTGTCATGTGAAATGAGTCATGGTTTCTTTTGGGCATGTGGTATTGGCCCATGGTATTGTAACAAAGCCTATTTGTAGATAGAAAATGCATCTCAATGTTTAGGAATTTTTTTATATCATTTTTTAAATGTATATATGTTTAACTTATATATTAATTATTTTTAATAATAATAATAAATAATAATATAATAAAATAATAATATATAATTTAGTTAATGTTTATATTTTTGAAATATTATACCAGCATGAATGTATTATGATATTAAGTGTTTTGATTTTTATCATCCATAAATGTCTATTTAAGTTTATTAACCATTTAAACTCTATAAGCTATACTAATAAATATAACATCAAACTCAACATCATTCATTTTCACTCAAAAACTTATGAGTTTAATAATATTCTCTTCAAACTCTAAACTAAATCAAAACTAAAGTCCTATGTTTATGAATGGAAAACTCTTTAGAAGGATTCTGGCCAAAAACATCACGTGAAGGATTTTTTATCCCATCCCATTGAGTTAACAAAAATAACATGTTTATCGATAAAATGTCATAGAAGGATTTGGCAACAAAATTCATATATTTGTCTTCATACTATTTTTTCCATCTTGCCGCATAAGTTAAAGGTGTAGCCATGTCCATTTATTGATTTCTCTCCATTCATTGTGTAGCCATGTCTATTTATTAATTTCTTTGCATTCATTACGAGTTTAAGTTATATCAGTAAATATTATGTACAATACATAGTTGATAGAACGGGTAGGTGTAGGGAGAGTGAGTGATTGCAATATTAATGTTGGTTCTTTTTCAATAAATTTATTTTCAATCAAATGGAGGGAGACGAAGAAAGACGAAGAAGTAAAAATAAAATGTAGTATTTACTTATAGTAATAGAGATATATCTTAATTCTAGATTTATTAAGCATCTTAACTCTAGATTTACTAAGCATCAATTGATCAAATCTCTTAAAATGATTTTTCTTTTAATGCAAAAGCTCAAGAAATATTTAGACCTTGTAAGATTTGATCCATCTTCGAAGTTAAAATGGATCTATGTTGATCTTTATAATATAATAATATAATATAATATAATATTCACATTTCTTTATTGAAAGGATTAATCATTTTATATTAATAACATATAGTTAGAGACATAGGCAATGGTACTTTTTCTTGACATGTTAATGCAATAGTATATCTAGATAATATAGATATAATAGATGGATAGAAAAAGGTTATTGTAAGACGTGTGAGGAAACATCAATCATTAAAGAAGCATAAGTGTTAGGGTCCATAGTGGTGTTGGCAGCAGTTTTAGTGGTTGTGTATAGGAGCCCAGGGATTACAATATGATAAGCTAAAAGGATTTGGATTCTCCATAAAATGGTCGGAGGTGAGAAAGGGCTCACTTAGTCAAGCTAGGAGTGTGTAGCTTGTCTACTTGTACAAAACATGGTTTATTTTAAGCCATAAGATAATAATAGATATATTATCAAGTTCCTTTTTCCCAGTTGGGGTTTTCCAAGGTAAAACATTGTGATTTCTACATAGGAACAATCTCTTGTATGTATGTGATTAATATAATTATTTCTCTTGTATTGTTTTTAATTTCTAACAATGGTATCAAAGCTAAGGGATCAAGTTCTAGAGAACAAGGAGATAATAATAAAAAATGGCATCATTGAGGTTGAAACTAAGAGAGAAACCCTAAGAAAAAGGCCAATTTGGAGTTTAGCATGAAGTACACAAAATGACCAACATGAGTGGATCTAATGTGAGTTTCTTGTAGATGGGAGAGCATGCATATAATATAGAAGCCTTTAAAATTAGGCCAATTTGAAATTGAGCATGAATTGTACAAAATGTAGGTGGATCTACTATGAGTTTCTTGTTGATGAAAGAGTATGAATGGAGATTGTAGTGTAAGTATCCTGAGAGGAAAAAAAGGTCCAATAAGGTGAGATATGGCCATAAAAGTGAGAACTAGAGAGGAGAGCACCTTACGTGAAGAGGTGTGTAGATGTGAGAAAATGGAAAAATAAGTTCCAAACAACAATAACTCCCTAAAAAAAACTAATTTGGAGATGAAATTTGTGAATTACATGTATATAGGAATACAATTGTAAGGCTTGGTAGGCATGCATGACCCTACAAGTAAGGTATTAAAATAGACCTACGTGATAGGGGAGGAGAGCATGTAGATTTCCCTAGTCAATTTAAATGGGGGAATGTTAGGTTGAACTTGATTCACTGTCATAGTTGTTTGAATCAAGGTATGTCTATTTTTAAGCTATAAAATAATAATAGTTTTAATAGTTGGTTTGTATGAGTTTTTGGATTTCTTAGATAAATTTGTTAACGAGCGAAATGATCATTCTTGGAAGAAATGTACATTACAATGGAGTCTTCACACTTTTAAATAAACTACCTTACATATGAATACAACGGGAAAAATCTTGGGTTATAAAAGAAATAACTAATAGATATATTATTATCTTATGGGAAAAATAATTTAAATGATTATTCTTGGCACAAAGGAAACTTATAGTGGGGTGTCCATGCCATTATATACAATGCACTACATAAGAATACCATGGAAAAACATTGTGTTATCAAAACCTAGAGCTTAAGAATTGCCAATTGTAAATTGAATCGATTATGAGAAAATCAAGTTTACTCTAACTACCCAACAAGTATTATTTTGCATATTTACTAACTAAATGTAAATAAGAAGTTAGGGAATATCATGTTTTGAATAATTATTTTAATTTGTACAATAAATACCGTTTGCCATATAATATACTATATAATAAAATATATAATAATATATATAAGTTCAATTGTTATTAATTATTGAAAATATGCCTCTTATGGAAATTTGTTACAAAAGGAAATCATTTGTAATTCTATTAATAAAAGCAAAATTATATTGAATTGAGACGATTTATTACTTTTACTACTTTTTTAATTGAGTTGACATTATGTTTTATAATTATTATTTTTCTATTTAACCCTTCACTTCAAAATCCACTACAACAACTCCCCCATATCGATTTTAGATATCTACCATCCTAGATCCATATTACCTATCGATCTATCAAAGTACAATGACGCACTTAATCCTATCAAGCTAATTTTGATTAGAGTTTAATTAGCGTGAAAATATTGACTTATAATTATTAAGTAATATTGTTATAGACCTACATTTGTGAATCTGTATTTTTATTTTAACTAATATGTCTTTATTAATTTGTTATTATTTAATTATAACAATTCCCAAAATTTTTCCAAGTTATCTCTCCTCATAATTAATTTCTTAATAATATATCAGTATTTTCAACTGAATAAGGTTGCTTGCCTCCAATTTATTTTTGGATAAGATATTGTCTTCTCCATTTTATTTCTGAATTCAATGTCCATATTTCAATTACCAATGTATATTCTTAAATTTACATTTGGATTAGATATGGTCTTCTCCAAATTATTTTTGAATTAAATATCAATATTTCAATT